>OVAN01003882.1:0-27524 GCA_900406275.1 Anastatica hierochuntica
CCTCTGGTTTTCAAGTCAAGTTTTGATAAAGCTAACAGAACTTCTTCAAAGAGGTCCTGGTATGGCCGAAGGTCTCAAGGTATCTTTCCCTCGTTTACTTTTGATCACACTCTCAAGGTATAGATTGATTAGCATGTTAGGAATGTGCATTTGAGAACCTTCAGATTTTGGATATTGCCAGGAACTTAAATAGAAACTAATTTTAAGTTGCTCTAGGACCTTTTGATCGAATTGTCGCCAGCAGCTGTATTACTTTTCACTTATGATGCATGCTACCGTTTAGTTCATTGATAATCGTTGCTTTAGTTTCGTAGTATTTCTGTAGAAGATACTGATGGTCAACATTTATGGTTCCCCATTGCAGATTCTTGAGAAGGTGAAAGTAGCATATGATCTGCCAATAGTAACCGATGTCCATGAATCGTTCCAGGTATAAAAGAACGCATTCACATCAGAGAATTGAGATTGAGCAGGTCTTTGTTAAGTTCTAATGCTTTATTTTCTAGTGTGAAGAAGTTGGCAAGGTTGCAGATATAATTCAGATACCAGCATTCTTATGTCGCCAGGCAAGACGACTCTAAACTCTATCTTGGATTTATTTCTATCAAATGGTTCATGGTTTAAGCTGCAAATTATAATTTCAGACAGATCTTCTGGTTGCGGCAGCCCAAACTGGAAAGATTATCAATATTAAGAAAGGACAATTTTGTGCTCCTTCTGTGAGTTCTTTCTTCTTTATGTGTTTCAAGCTGCTACATAACTTATTGCTGGAATGTTTTGATGACTGTGTATGATAAACTCTTAAGGTCATGGAAAATTCGGCTGAGAAGATCAGATTGGCTGGGAATCCAAATGGGCTCGAAGATCTCATTTGTCGAAGAGATTGCCAAGATTTGCAGAGAGCTTGACATTGAGTATCGATTGTATCCTATCGACATCAATGTCCGAACCATGCCTACTCCTACTGTTTTGCCAGTTTCCGATCGCCTTCCACCTCATTGGACTGCTCCTGTTTCTGGCAGCAGCAACTAATGAAACTTTTAGCTCTGTATACAGTTTGGATCTTGCGGTTCTACGAGTTTAGATTTTAGGAAATGATCTACTAGTTTGTGTTACATAAATTTTGTTCTTTTGTGAAAAAAATGTTTTTTTTCTCGGTTCTTAAATTGATTTCAATCCATAAGAGAAAAAATTGCTTCTTTTTCCAATTACGTCTAAAAGTCTCTTCAAAATTGCGAAAACAATCTTCAGAATCGATCCGTCTGCTCCTCCTCACCACCATCTTCGACTCAGATTGATTGATTGGCACTGGCGAAAGAGAAATCCAAACTTGTTGGCATTCTCTAACTGGTAAAAGAGACGCCTTTGGGTTGAAGCAGACACTGAAATGGAGGAAGATTCAGATATTCAAGTGATGAGCGAGATTCATCTCGGCTGCCCACCCACCATTGAGGGACCCTTTCTTTCTCGTTTCACCTTCTGCTCATTGATCGAAGAAGTTGAAGATGGTTCAGGTTCCTCTATTGCTCATTGTATTAGTTTAGATAAAGACGGCGATCTCTTACTTCCTAGACGCTGCCCTCGTAAGTTTCCAGAGCTATTGAATAAGAAGTTAACCTCTAAATTTCTCTTCCTTTGATTATTTTCAACTTTTTGTGAACAGGTCGTCGAACTAACTCCTTCACTGTCACCATTCGGCATTGCATCACATCAACGCTCCCTCACGTTGGCCTGCAGGTATGTATGTTCATCTCTTGGTGAAATCCATGTTTGCTTATGACTGCCGCTGTTGCTGCCTCTTCAGGTGTGGAAAGCAGAACTGGTCTTATCAGATTTTGTGTTGCACAAGATGTTCACATCATCTCAACTAAATGGCACCGTGTGTTTGGAACTCGGTGCTGGAACAGGTTACTTACTTTGGACACATTTAAATGCTCTATATCTTAAAAGATTCCATGAGCCATTACAATCGTGATGTTCTGAGTGTTAAGAGATTAAGCCCCTCGAGATAATCAGACAGGTTATCTTGGTTTGCTTTCTCCTTTTACAGGGCTGCTGGGTATATTGCTTGCGCGAGTGGCCAAGGCAGTTTTCCTTACTGGTGCAGCTTCATCAGCCATCTCTTTACACTTTACTACATAATGTACTTCTTTTTCTTACCAACTGTAAGTGGTCTGAGGCTTCTTCTTCATTTTGTTCTATGATAATAGATCATGGAGACGAAATTCTCGGCAATTGTGTTCAGAACGTGGAAATGAATTCATCCTTGTTTAACCCTCAAGCAGTGGTAAATGTTCGCGAGCTCAATTGGATGAGTGGATGGCCTGTTGAAGACAGCCCCCGTGACTGCAGATATCCAGAAAAGTAATGAGTTATGCCTTTGCTCTTGGTTTGATATATATTATATGATGTGTGATATACAGTTGGATTGTTTTCAGGTACAGTTGGAGCTTGCAGGATTTGGAACAAGTCAAAAGAGCAAGCTTTATATTTGCAGCAGATGTGATATACAGCGACGATCTAACCATAGCGTTGTTTAGCATGTTAAAGAGAGTGATGTCATTTGGTTGTGAGAAGGTAATATAGTTGGATGACCTGAATGAAAGGCTTGAAACAACCACTTGTATATATAAACATAGAGATACATGTGGAAATGACAGGTGCTATATTTGGGATTAGAGAAACGATACAACTTCAGCTTGGACGATCTCAACGTTGTAGCCAATGGATACGCCTGCTTCAGAAGCTACATCAAAGAAGAAGATGGACTTGGTAAGAAGATGTGACCTTGAATCAATGTTAAAAGTTGAAAAGATGATTTGATCAAAAGGGTGGGATGTAACTAATAGGTGAGCAAGAGGAGGAGAAGAGTTTTGTGGGGAAACGCATAGATGTCACAAAGATCCCTCAATACACAAAGAGTTACGTTAGAGGAGCTGATGTTGAGCTTTGGGAGATCAAATTTGCACACTCCTCCAATTTTGGATCATAATCGCATTTCGTTTCCTTTTAAAATCGCATTAACACGTTTTTAATCCAAAGTTTTCTGAAATTTTGCACAAATAGAAGACTGTAAAACTATTAATACCATGTGTACAAATTTCTCTTTCGAGAAACAAATCTATTTTGTTGTTGCATTAGGTTGAATTCATTTTTGATATCCATTGTTATCGGTTTCACTGTTATAAAATCATTTTATATTTCAGCTTAGTTTTGTGTTTAGTATATATTTTTGCAAAATGTGCGAAAAAAAAGAAAATGCGAGAAAAAGGAATAATTATATAAGTTAATCAGCTAATTAGAGCTGAGCTTCACCAATTAAAACACAAGCAATAAACCGCGACGACGTTTGTTGCTCTTCCCTGAGATCTGCAGAGCGATCTCTCTCTCAAGCCCTCTCCTCCTGCCGATTCCATCATAGCAGGTAAGCTTCTCCGTCGATTTGCTCTCTAGCAGTAAGCTTCGTCAGTTCTCTCTCTCTCTGGTTGGCTTCTTCGATTTCGTCCGTCGTAGGCTTCTTTGATTTCCTGTAACTTTTCGTTTGGAAACGTCAGAGTTTACTCACGTTCTATGGTTTTTTTTTTGCCGATCCTCAAACTTTAGGAATTGATTCTGTAGAAATGATACCCTAAGACTAGTCCGGATCTAATTTGTGTTTCGAGTTGATCGCCGTGCGTAGAAACCCTAATTCCCATGGCCTTGTGTGCATAATACCCTCAGATCCAACCCTTATTATTGTTTCAAGATTTGAAAATTCCGTCTCCTTCAGTTCCTTTAGTTTTTAGACATCATATTACAACAGAGCTTCTTTCCTGCGGAATCCCTGATCTAGGACTCAAAGATGGCGACCTCTGAAGAGAATAGCGCATTGTTTCCCATTTTTATTTTGACGATAATGGCAATTCCATTGGTGCCTTATACCATGGTCAAGCTAAGCCGTGCTGTCTCGAAGAAGCAAAGGAGCATTCACTGTCAGTGTCTCGAGTGTGACCGCTCAGGGAAATATAAGAGATCCTTATTCAAAAAGGTAAGTTTCTACTATGGCCTGTTTTCTATAGCCTCATTGCATGCTCTTAACCTCTTAACTTGCTGAGTTTTTCTCTGCAGATTTCTAATTTCTCTACATGGAGCAATTTGACACTTGTGCTACTATGGGTCGTGATGATTTTCTTGATCTATTACACCAAGAACATAAGCCGTGAGGTTATATTCTCCTCTAATGCTTTCTAAATCTTATATTATTTTATGTTGTTACCATGATTTGATTGCATGAGCTCAAGAATTTTGTAACTCGAGTGTAAAGCTTGTTTTTACAAAATCTACTTGCTTATTTACTTTTTTGGTTGGTAGCACAGACTCAAGTGTTTGACCCATTCAGTATTCTTGGACTGGAACCTGGAGTTTCAG
Organism: Anastatica hierochuntica; assembly: GCA_900406275.1. Lineage (NCBI taxonomy): Eukaryota > Viridiplantae > Streptophyta > Magnoliopsida > Brassicales > Brassicaceae > Anastatica > Anastatica hierochuntica. The sequence goes on from OVAN01003882.1 coordinate 4,408, forward strand.
ATTCAGAAATAAAGAAAGCATATAGAAGGCTGTCGATTCAATACCATCCTGATAAAAATCCAGATCCAGGTAGCAAAGCTTTTTGGTCTTCTCATTGATAGCTCTTCCCTTTCTAATCATTTCGGAATTGTGGTTGTTGATTCTTTTTCTTCTATGTATGCTGATCTGTCTATTGAACTCTACAGAGGCCAATAAATATTTTGTGGAGTTCATATCTAAAGCCTACCAGGCTTTGACTGATCCAGTATCCCGTGAAAACTTTGAGAAGTATGGTCATCCAGATGGCAGACAGGTCTAGATATATCACAATTTCCTGCGAGATACACTCCCATCTCATTAAAGCCTACTGAAACTAAAATATTGTAATGTGATGCAGGGCTTTCAAATGGGCATTGCTCTTCCTCAATTCCTTCTAGACATAGATGGAGCATCCGGTGGCATATTATTGTTGTGGATAGTTGGTGTTTGTATTCTATTACCCCTTGTGATTGCTGTTATATATCTCTCGAGGTCATCAAAGTATACCGGGAACTATGTTATGCATCAAACTCTTTCCGCATATTATTATCTGATGAAACCCTCTTTGGCCCCGAGGTATAGTCACTTGTACTCCATGCTATAGGTGCTTGAAATTATTGCCTGTGTTTTCGTTTGTATGAAACCTTCATAAATCTTCATTTTCCAGCAAAGTTATGGATGTTTTTACCAAGGCAGCTGAGTACATGGAGATTCCAGTTCGTAGAACTGATGATGAACCTCTGCAGAAGCTCTTTATGTCTGTCAGGAGTGAGCTAAATTTGGACCCAAAGAACATGAAGCAAGAGCAAGCTAAGTTTTGGAAACAGCATCCTGCCATAGTGAAGGTGATATTTAAAATTAAGCAACTGTTATCCTAAATATCGTATCTGAAATATTAACTTTATCATTTTTATGTCCAGACGGAGCTGTTGATACAGGCCCAGCTAACTCGTGAATCAGCAGTCCTGTCTCCATCCTTGGAGGGTGATTTCAGGCGTGTGCTTGAGCTTGCACCTCGTCTCCTTGAAGAGTTATTGAAGGTATATTCCCTATCTTCATATCAGATTGTGTGATAGAATAGCCATTAAAACTCAATGACCTGAAACTGTTACCTTTTATTTAAAGAGAAAATTTTGGTCTAAAATCGACGCAAACTTTTTAAAGATAACAAGATTTAGTTTAATATGCCAAAGGGATGCCCTTGTGCTAGCTCATCCAAGCGTCTATTGGAGTATCTTGTCGGTGTAGAAGTTGTTATAATTTTGGTTACATTGTTAAAATAGTGGTTACTTAACCATCCTTCCATTATAGTATTATAAGTTTCTTGCAGATGGCGGTTCTGCCACGCACTGCCCAAGGGCATGGATGGCTGAGACCAGCAATTGGAGTAGTTGAGCTATCTCAATGTATTGTTCAGGTATTATATTGCTCTCGCTACCTATCTTCCAATTTTTATCTCATGTGAGCTATCAGTTCTGTTTGTCTTCCTCCCCAAACAAGATTTTATCCTTCCAAAAAGTTAAAACTTGGCTTAAGGTTGCTGTTGAGGACGATTAACTAAAGTTTCAAAATTGCAGGCTGTTCCCCTTAGTGCGAGGAAGTCTTCTGGAGTCTCGTCAGAAGGAATTTCACCTTTCTTGCAGCTTCCTCATTTCAGCGAGGCTGTCGTTAAAAAGATAGCACGGAAGGTATGTTAATACTATCAATGTGTCAAGCGCAGTAATATTTCTTGTTACTTGCTAGAACATATCATGTGGTTAAATTGCTTAAGAACATCTGCTGTGGCTTTAGGTGGGTTTACTTAAATGTCTATCCGTAAGAAACATTGAAGCGGCGATTTTAGTTTATTGTTCACCGTATTTTGCGTCTTGTTAAGCCTGCCATTGTTTTTCTTATTTTCAGAAGGTTAAGTCACTCCCGGAGCTTCAAGAAATGAGCTTGGAAAACCGTTCTGATCTACTGACTCAGGTAGCAGGTTTGTCAGCAACTGACGTTGAGGACATTGAGAAGGTGCTAGGGATGATGCCATCTCTGACAGTGGACATAACATGCGAAACAGAAGGCGAAGAAGGTATCCAAGAGGGAGATATTGTAACCATTCAAGCGTGGGTCACCCTCAAACGACCCAATGGGCTCATAGGTGCTCTCCCTCACGCACCCTACTTCCCCTTCCACAAGGAGGAAAACTATTGGGTTCTCCTAGCGGATACAGTTTCGAACAACGTGTGGTTCTCTCAGAAGGTTAGCTTCATGGATGAAGGTGGAGCGATAACAGCTGCATCGAAAACCATCAGCGAGACAATGGAAGGTTTGGGAGCAGGAGTGAAGGAAACAAATGATGCAGTGAGAGTAGCCATAGAGAAGGTGAAAGGTGGGTCAAGACTGGTAATGGGTAAACTGCAAGCACCATCGGAGGGAACATACAATTTGACGTGCTTCTGCCTGTGCGACACATGGATAGGCTGTGACAAAAAGACATCACTGAAAGTGAAAGTGCTAAAAAGAACGAGGGCTGGAACACGTGGAGGATTGGTATCGGATGAGGGTGGGATTGCAGAAGAAGGTATGGAGGAGGAAGATGAGATTGAAGAGGACGAGTATGACAATGATTATGAGAGTGAGTACAGTGAAGATGAGGATGAGAAGGATGAGAAGAGAGGGTCGAAGAAGGCGAATGGGGCAGTGAAGAAGGAGGAGTCGAGCTCTGAAGAGTCGGGATCGGAGGAAGAGTGAATGAGAAAGTAGAGTTACAATGAGATCTCAAATACAATTATAGTTATATCTTGTTCAGATCATGACGGAACTCGGCATGGAAAGACTTTTCCGAGTCTTTTAGTTCTCACAGTTTTGTCATTCGGGACTTGTGCTTCTTTTGCATTTTGGTTCAGTTTTCGTCAGACTTGGCCACTGAACATAGAAGATTACATAAAGAAAGCAAACTAATTAAGCAGAGCACGAATATGTGACAACTCATTGAGGGCGGGGCTTAAACGAAAGATGTTGAGTTTATGGGCCTTTAGTGGGTTAGATGGGCTTTTAGTGTTGTCACTTAAGACGTTGCCGCTTGCCCTAAGTCAAGCAAAAAGGCGGGATAATCACTTCACTTAAGAGCCGCTTCGTCGTCTTCGCTTTCCCTTTATTCGTTTCGGCTTCTCTCCGGCGGAATCGGAGCAGCAGGGTTCGAACGAAGAAGATGCCGAGTTACAACATCAGAGGGATCGATGTTGATTTCCCATTCGAGGCCTACCCTTGTCAGATCGTCTACATGGAAAGAGTCATCGAGTCTCTTCAAAACGTTGGGTTTCCCTCTTCTTCTTCTTCTTCTCTTATTGAGTCAATGTTTACATTTGATGGTTATTCTCTTTGCAGAAATGTCACGCCCTTTTGGAGAGTCCTACTGGAACTGGGAAAACCCTTTGTCTTCTCTGTGCGACCTTGGCCTGGAGAAAGAGTCTGGGCAGTTTCTCTACCCGTAAGGATCGGAAGAACACTCAACTTCCTTGGACTGATTCTCAAGACCAAATCTCTCAATCCGGAGGAGGTTTCCCTAGTATCATTTATGCTTCCCGCACTCATAGTCAGCTCCGCCAAGTTATCAAAGAACTCAAAAGATGTAGCTACAGGTCACTCCATATCCTCTCTGCTCATTACCATTTCCTTGTTCTTAATCCTCTGCTCTAACCTTTCTGTATCTCTCACTAATATTTAAGGCCTAAGATGGTGGTGCTTGGATCTCGTGAGCAGCTATGCGTTAATGACCAAGTTAATTCTCTCCGAGGAAAGGCACTCACAAATGCTTGTCAGTACCTCTGCAAAAAGCGTGGACAACGCAACTGCAGCCATTTCGACAGGACTCCCGGTACTATCCTCTCTAATTTTTTACTTGCCACATTCCATCATGAAACTACCTACTATATAAAGCCTTTGCGTTTACTATCACCCTCTTGTAGAATATTTGAAGCATAACCCTCATATTGGCGACGAACCAGTTGACATCGAGGATTTGGTCAGTATTGGAAAAGATTCTGGACCGTAAGTTCCTCTATTTTTGCTACTTCAACATATCTGTTTCTTACTATCCACCTATTTCTGTACGGTGCTGGCTTGTCCATCTGTACCATATCTGTATTTTGCAGATGCCCTTATTATGTCACAAGGGATCTTCACAAGGACGCAGACATTGTATTTGCACCTTACAACTACTTGATCAGCAATGCGTATAGAAAGTATTTGAAAGTCAACTGGAATAATAGCGTCCTGATTTTTGATGAAGCTCACAATCTTGTAAGGGAAATTTAGATACTCCACATATAACTTTCTTGTGTTCACTGTTCATATAAGTACAGCAATTGGAATACTGCTTCCAACTACATATATACTTAGTTATTCTTAAAATATGCGCAGGAAAGTTTATGCGCCGACTCAGCTTCAATTGACCTTCCTTCTGTGCTTTTATCGGCTTGCATTTCTGAGGCACAAGAATGTGCAGAACTTGCAGCAGCAAGAAGGGGTTCATTAAATGACGCATCCATGAACCCTGAGAATTTTGCTATACTTAAAGGTAAATTTGCGGGGCCTTAGCACTGAGTACATTCTTTAGTTATACTTTAATTAGGTTGACATGTTTGTCCTCATCTACGCGTTGTTTTTTCTTGCAGGACTTCTTATAGAGCTGCAGGAACTGATTTTTGAAGTGCCAATTCCGAAAAAGGAAGAGGGATATACCAAGCCCGGGCCTCACATATATGAAATGCTTGGAAGGCTTAACATCACTCACGAAACTGCTCCTAAACTCATTGGTACGGTTGAGGAGGCAGCAGTGCTCCTGGATGAGGAGAAACAACGAACAGCGACCAGTGCCGGAAGCAAACTAGAAATCATCGCTGACATGCTTAAATTGATCTTTAGAGAAAATGGAAGTGATCATGCAGATGTTTATCGTGTAAGTTTTAAGCAAACTTGTTTTTTTTTATATTCTGTTTTTTAATTTTATAATTAAGTTGTAAAGATATTTATCTCTCTCTAGTGCTATCTCATTTGCAGAACCCCCTTTTGTTATTCATATCTTACATGTTCGTTCTTTGGTAGGTTCATGTACAGGAGCTTGAGCAAAGTTCTAATGATGTCTTAAAAGGTAAACAAGAGTTAGTTTTTCTATAGCCTTGAAAAGGGATGCTGCATTCCCGAAGCATTAATGGAAGCACCATTCCACCATAATGAAAAGATATTTATAACCCGCTTCCCTGTGGAAACTGTTTTTGGAAAATTAATCCCGAGGTTGGACAAAATAAATGAATGGTTTATTGTGTAGGCAAGGTATCAAGAATGCTTAGCTGGTGGTGCTTCAATCCTGGGATTACTATGCAGGATATAGCAAACAAAGGCGTTGGGTCAATCATTCTAACATCAGGAACCTTGTCTCCTATGGATTCATTGGCCCAAGAACTAAAACTGTGAGTATATTGCTACAGTTTTCTCCCACTATTGTTCTCTATCCGCTTTCCCTCCAGCTTCTAATGGAAAGATTTTTTCTTTCTGGAAAATGCAGAGACTTTCCTGTCCGGTTGGAGAATCCCCATGTTATATCCTCAAATCAACTTTGGGCTGGGGTTGTAAGTAAGGGTCCTTCAGGGTGTGCTCTTAATTCAGGCTACCACCGCCGTGATACACCGGAGTACAAACAAGAACTTGGGATTGCCATTGGTAAGTGGTTTGGTATTAAGTAAGTCATTTTGACATTAATGTATCATTCTGAATATCTGTTGCGTGAGCTGAGATCTAGAATCTGGGGAGATGAAACTGCTATCCTTATAGCTTCCAGTTGATTATTATATATTTTTGCTTTTCAGCTAACTTTTGTCGAGTCGTGCCTGATGGACTACTGATATTTTTCCCGTGCTATCACGTTATGGATCGTTGCATTGCATTTTGGAATGATAGGGTATGGCCGTTGTAATTTTTTCTGGTTGTGAAAATTTTAGTACTCTTTGGCTTGAAAACCCACTGTTTCTTCATCACTCAGAGACAGAGAAACTCAATGACAATATGGGAAAGAATCTGCGAATTGAAGAGACCAGTCATTGAACCTAAAGATTCTTCCCTCTTTCCTTCAGCAATGAAGGTGAGCAACAGATGCCTGAGATCTGCATTCTTTTGTTTCGAAAAGGCAGGATCTAATTACTTAGCCGTGCCTTGTATTCTATGTTCATGGTAGGACTTTTCAGAAAAATTGAAAGACAGATCAGTTTCTGGTGCTGTATTTTTTGCCGTTTGTCGCGGAAAGGTACGTTTTCTTCAACCTATATGAAACGTGCTTCTCTATCATAAATTATATCCTAGAGACTGGAATATCAATATTGTCTGTGTGACGATGTTGATACAAGAAATAAGAGGTTACTAGTTATAAGTTTCTCCTGTTTATGGTCTCTTCAGTACGGTTGGTGTTTCTTGTGTTGTCACCTGTCAGGTCAGCGAAGGACTAGATTTTGCTGATGGCGCGGGCAGAGCTGTTGTCATTACTGGGTTACCTTATGCCAGGGTGACTGATCCTAAGGTTTGTTTACTCTCTCTTTTACTCTTGTGTTCCGAAAATATATTTAGGCTCATTAGCCAAATTGGTAGCAAAAACCAGACGGCTTGCTCTTATCGAGAGGTTTTTTCTCAGAGCTTTTGTCTTCACTTTTATTCAGACTGGCACTAAGAGGTTACTTAATTTGTATGTTACTTTCTTTTCAACACGTTGTTCATCTGCCGCATAGCTTTTAGTTTCATGCTGCTACTTGCACGCCGGCATTAATAACCCATTTGTAAAATAGGTCATACTGAAACGAGAGTTTCTGGAAGAACGTCGAGTTGTAGGTGCCAATGTGAGTCCAGTAATTATTCTGTTCTTTCTTGACTCATAAAGTTTATAATATCTCTTACATCTTTTTAGTCTCCAAGATCAACCCTTCTATCTGGAAGCATGTGGTACAGTCAAGAAGCCGCACGGGCTGTGAATCAGGCAATTGGACGTGTGATCCGCCATCGTGACGATTATGGAGCTATAATCTTCTGTGATGACAGGTTTTTTGTGCCATCCATGGTTTCCCCTTTTTTTTCTGGCTTCCTGCAGTACAGTTTCTGTAGTATAAAGAGATGTTACATGATACATATAAAGATGTTAGGCCTCTGGGTTTTAGCCTTTGGACATATGCTCAATATTTGACACTGCTTTGGTTGATATAGTGTAACATTCTCTTTCTAAACTCTACTTGTTACTGTAATCTTCATTTAGACAACAGTACTAGCTCCAGGGTAAAAATATATTTATTCTCGTTTTCTTCTGATTATTTTGTACATTGGTATATCGGACAGATTTGGACGGCCGTCCCAGCTGTCCAAAATTTCCCTTTGGATACGACCATATGTCAAGGTATATGTTTCTACTCTGTCTCGCCTCTTCTTTTTATGGAGAGTAAGTTTGTGTCTGGGTTCTGCAGTGCTACTCTAGATATGGAGAATTCATTTCTGACCTTGCTCGATTTTTCCGGACTGAAAGATCAAATTTTCCTGCAAGTCTTGTACCAGAACAAGAGAATAACATAGGTAATGCATCTTGCAGCCAAACAATAACTTCCGTTGAGTGTTTCCATGTATTAGCCTGTCCCACTACCTCCTGTCCTGTGATTTGCAACTATGGGTTTTGTTTGGGTATCAAGGAGTGATATAATTGCTTTTCTTCAATCCACAAGAACTTTTTGATATAACTTCGTATTATAAATTATATGTTTGACATCCAATGTAAGCCAAATCTTTACCGATACAGTTTCAACATTGTTACCTAAGGAGTCAACCAAGGATGATGCTCCTAGACCAACCCCTGGTCAGTGATTCATTTTCCTTAATTATAATGACGAGAAATGATGTTTTCTTTTTTCACTTGGTTAGAATGTGAATCTAACGTCAACACTCTTATGTTACTATTTTGCTTTGTGTATTTGACCTCTTGAAGGTGATAGTAATGTGAAGAACTTGGGGGTTGCACAAAATGAGTTGGGCAGACTGGAAGCATTTCCTCCTGCAAATCGGGCTTTACCCTCGGAGCCTGCTGGAAACAATGTTAAATGGAAAGGCCTGACCATCCTACAACGTAAGAGAAAGATGCCTCGCATTAAAGAGGGCAATGCTATGCAAGCTTGTTCCTCACGGAAGGTGAAACTAGTGGAACTAAGTGACGAGGAGTCCCCGACAGAGAGGAGAAGTGAAGTAGTTGATCTAGAATGTGACAACCGTGAGAAGAAGACTTGTGAAACAGAAAAGTTTGCATCGAGCACCTGTTTCAACACAATGGGATTAATAAAAAAGCGCAAAGGTCCAGAGAGCCAGGTAAGTGCATTGTCCTCAGTGTTGAAAGAGAAAGGGAATGGGAATGATAGTGGTGATAGGAAGGAAGCAATTGCATCTGCGTTTTTGAGTCAAGTTAGCACCCAACTTCTCTTTTCATGTTTTCTCTTTTTGTATATCAAGCAAGTTATTTGTTTCCATTGGAAGTCATGGCACTGATGGTCTTACTCTAGGTGAAAGAAACGCTCAGCACAGAAGAATATAAGAATTTCATTGGATTCATTCAAGCATTGAAGAAAAAGGAGCTTAAATTAGCAGACGTGATGCAATCCATTGCGCAACTGTTCTGTGGAACCGGGCGAGATCATCTTCTCACCGGGTAACTAATCTTACAATTGTGTCACCACATTTTTGCGTGTGCAACTACGCCACCGTCTCTAATATGTATTTGTACCTCGTTTTTAAACAGATTCAAAGACTTTGTGCCAGTAAAGTATCGTCCGGCGTATGAGCAATGCATCAAAACGAGAAAAAGAGAAGGCTGATCATCATCATCTTTGCTATCTCATCCCTTTTTCTGTCTGGGACGTTGTTGATTGCTCTTCATTCGTTTTGTAAGTATCTCTGACAAGCTTTAACTGTTAAAGGCTGAGAAAAGAATGAAAGGAAAGTAACATTTTGTTTGGTCTGTTAATGAAACTAATTGGATGGCAATTGGCAACAAAGAAAATGGGATTGCAACAGGTAGTTTCTTATTGTATCATCCTCTTTCTGGCGACGCGAGTACTGATCGACCTTGCCAGGCCTGTCCTGGTGATCCTCTTCTCTTTCTCCCGAAGGGCGATGATGAGATCCACGAATGCGCTTAGAATGAATTTGTGAGATTTCTTGTTGTTGAGATGGAGATAGCAGAAGAGTAGCTCTTCCATCAAGTCCCAGTCCACCTCAGTTTCCTGCATCCCAAACTTGGACTCCAACATCTCCACCATGGACCGCTTGAAATCCTCCTGCGGGTCTGCTGTGTATCTGAGCACCGCGATGCAGTTCTCTGGCAGGACCAAGGTGGATGGGTTGGACCTCAAATGTCTCTCCTCAGTAGGGGAGGTTGTTGTGTCCATGCTAGGCCTGCCGTCCGATGATGATCCAGGCGGTGGAGATAGTATCTCTGCTGTCCTCAGTTTGGGGGAGTCGTAGACGGCAGGTCCCCATGTCCTCTGGAATCTGTGACGGTAGGCGTTTTCTTCTTCATCATCAGTGTCGTCATCATCTGAGGAGTCCTTTTTCTCCTTGTCTTTGGTCATGCGGTGGTCACCCTCCTCGTCCCTGATGCAAAGGGATTTGAAGTTTTCCTCGAGGAAACGGTCAATGTCTGATAAGGTGGCGGCGTGAGGGGAGTCGTGGTCGTCTTGTTGTTTGAATCGGGTCTTGCTGGGGCGGCGTCTGTGGTGGCTGAAGGAGGAGAGCTTCTTGGGATGTTTAGAGCCAGGAAGCACCCACTTGTTCGACAAATGCAGCTTCCCTGTCTCTCGTTTGATCTTCGAGAGGTAACCATGCAGCGATTTCTGCAATGGGTTTGGCATATTCTCCGATCTTTTCCTCCTCAAAATATCGATCATTCAAAAGCAGATAGTTAACACAATTTGCATGCATACAACAAATACAATATAGATAAATTTTTTTAAAACCATTTCTGGAGTAATGGAAAAAGAAAGACGGACATGCACTTACCCCACCCCAGTCTATAAGAGAATGATGGTTTGGTCAAAAACTGAAACTGTTCAACGCTTTACGTTTTAGCTAATAAATAAATTAATGGCGATTCTTTTCCTTAGATTTATGTTTAAATCTGTTCCCATAAGTTTCCAGATTCTGCATGCATTAATGCATATGGTTGAATAGTAGTAATAGTTTTTCTTGTCTTCTTTTAATTGCAAATGAAATTAACGCTCTTAATGCAATCTAATTAATTACGGACTTGTACGTGTTTATGACTTGATACTTGACTGGCTTATTGATTTTTAACCAATCAATTGAAAACCATTTAAATTTAAAAGAAAAAAAAAATAAAGACACGATAAAGTGTAAAAAGAAAAGTAGCAAATCTGCTTTCCATAGGCCCAAACGCATGAGGCCCAATAAAGCCGAAACCTTATTGGAAAGATGAAGCGCGTTGCGTGTATTTGTCCCACATCGCTAGTTACACTTCTGAAGCTCAAAGGCACGAGGCTATAAATAGAGTCTGAGGTCTGAGAGAGGAAAGCATATTTGCGCTTGAGGCAATGACGCAGCTAATGAGGTAATAACCGAGACGCGTCCATTGCTGGTTGAAAACTATTTCCAAACCCCCTCCTGGGCTTAGGCTTGACCTTGGCCCTCGCGAATTTCTGGAGGGGCTCCTTTCGGGGTAAAGCCCTACAATTCTCTATTTTCAAATATTCTATTTTCTGAGGCCCAATTTTCATTTTGATTAAGAGAAGGGAGTTGTGGATGGGCTTACTACAAGGCCTTTTTACCTCTCAGGTTATTGATGTGATATTAATGGTTGCCACGATTACACTCGTACGCGTTGCTTCCGGTACGAATGTCGCACGCTTCCTGATAAAGGGAAAAAAAAGTTTGATACGTGTATATATACATACATACATACTCTGCAACAATACGACTCCGGGGCTTGTACGTATTCCTCTCTTTTAATAAAATAATCATCATCATCACACAGTTCCACTCGAAAAAAATAATAAGAGAGAGACAGAGGATAACGACGACGACAAGAAGAAGAAACCTCAAAACTCATTTGATTTTGTTGTTAGTTGTAAGATCGAGAACCTGCATTTGGTTGACCTTGATGATCAGAGCCATGGTAATTTTACTTGATTCATTAATCCAAGTCTTGAAACTGCTTCTTTCATTTGCGTTCATCCGATTACAAATCCAACTGTGTTTCTTCGCCGTCATTCGTTTGAAACTTGGAATTGTCCAGATTCGATTGGGTCTAGTGTAGACTCTATTTGTTTTAGGAGATGAATGGAATATGAGTCTTGGTTTTTCTTTTGTAGGAATGACTTTTTGTGAAGAAGAAAAAGGTCACTTCATCAGCTTTGACTTTGGGTTGCTCAAGGAATGGCTGAGTCTGAACCTGATGATGTTGGTAAACTCCCTGTGCCACGCGGCTTCTTCGTTAGATTTGGTGCTAAAGAATCTGAGCCTGGCAGTGGCAGGAGCCCTACTTCTCCCCTTGATCTTTCAGTCTTTGCTAACTTTGGTGGCCTCTTCAGCCCCAGGTCTCCCCACCGTCACACCAAATGGCTCTCTCCCAAACTTGGCCTCTCTTTTCTTTGCTCTAGTATCGTAGAGAACCATTCTTTCACTAGGGATAACATTGTGCTTGCCCCTCAAATCAAGTCCACTCTTGTTAATACACCACCCAACCAACTGTCTGATCCTTGCGTGGAACCTCATTCATTGTCTGACGAGCTAACAAGCGTTACTTCTCATCCATTACGGGACACAGTTGCCGCGGAGGAAGTTCATTACTCACCAAGGAGATCAAGCTCGTCTCCTATGGATATTATCTACTCTCGCTCCCTCTCTGCCCGTGAGATGGCACTCTCTGAGGATTATACATGTATCATTTCCCATGGCCCAAACCCAAAAACAACTCACATGTTCGGCGACTGCATCCTGGATTGTGACCCCAAGGAGTTGGGGGGTCTAGGCGCCGAAGATGAGATTGAGAAACCAGAAGGTTCTTCTAGCCAGCTTTGCTTATGTACCAGTAACCCTCAAGATTGCCAGAACATTCATATCAACAGGTTTGGCTCAAACTCATAAGAAAATGAGTGCCTTGAAGTAAGATTTGTGATGATATTGTATTTCCGTCAACAGGGAGGCGGAGGCGTCAGCAGAAAAGGGCGGTGTGGAAGATTCTTTGGAGATATCACCAGGATCAAGTTACAATGAGGAGGATCTGTTTCATATGGCAATGCCTGTCGTTAACCCATGACATCAAATTTCAGTCTTGTGATGCAGTGGCCTTGAGCTCTTGAGTGTGAGTTTCTTGTTGTGGTGCTTACACTGATACAGAGTAACATAAAAGCATACAGATTCCATCAAATTTCCTCTTTGTATTCAACAAAGACGACTCTGAATTTTACTATGAAACCAAAACAAAACGGAGCACAAAAGTTTTTTTCTTTGAGACTCACCGATTCAATAGACCATGCTGTATAAAGAATCGTTTCGAATCGGAAAGTAGCTACGAAGATAATGGCGATCCACGGTGGTAAACTCGTAACCGGAGCAAGAACAGAGGAAAAAAAGAGTTTCTTCCGATGTGGAAGATCCACAGTCACACCCGAGTCCGATTTGAAGAAGAAGCGAATCAACATATCGGGTCGGGTATTTCAATTGAAGTTTAAGTGAACCTGATTGGGTCTATTCCGGGTTAAAATTTAACTTTGGGCTAATTTGAGCGTTTGGTACAAAATCTGTTTGATTTTTGGGCTAATTTGACCGGCCCAGATTGTTTGTTTGGCCCATGCATTTTAAAATAGTCCGTATAAAAATACGGTTTAAAATACGCGGTTTATACTCGGTTTGAACGCGGTTAGCGCGCAAATCGAGGTCGATTTAATGTCGGTTATCATGTATAACGGGATCCGTTTTCCGTTCAAACGGGGTCCGTTTGTTTGACGCGTGTCCGTTTTGCGTTGACCCGTGTGACAAACGTGTTTGATTTTTTTTTTTTTTTTTTTTTTTTTTTTTTTTTTTCCCNAGCAGATGCGAGGTGTAGCAAGTTGAAGCTATTGGTGGCGCCTAAGGGGAAGCTTCTGCAATCGAGGGTTTTTTCTTAGATCTGGGTAGATCCAATGTCTTTCGATATATACAAGAAGAAGAAGAAGAACCAAGTGTGTCGACTGAATCTGAAGAAACCTTAAGGTTTGAACAAATCGATGCTTCAGCTTGTTCAATACTCTTCTAGTCTTCCCATGGTAGCTAAGCCTCTCTATCTATGGAGTTCTCTCTGATGTTCTTTACATCGGAAATAGTCCTAGAGTTCCTTACATCGCCATTGGAGGTTAGCTTAAAACATTTCCAAAATCTCTCTGTTTTTGTTCTCTTCTCTCTAAAACGTTGAATGTGTTCATCGACTATGTGTTCCAAAATCTTTTCTTGCTTCGACTATGTGTTTATCGCAAATAGTTAGTGCGTTTTTAGGCGTAGGATTGGCTAATTTGATCGGTATAACATTGAGTGCTTGACATTATTGGTGAGCAATGATACGATGGTAACTCTGGGTTCACTCATTGTGTGAATTAGATCAAAGTTTGTTTATAAATGTCACTACAAACTCCTGGTGATGGATCAAACCTTGTTTAAAAAAGTGTTCTTTTGATGTTCTTGTTATTAGTTTTGAATCCATCTTCTGTAGAAAACGTTGGTGCCTGCTTGGTGGATCAAGATGCTTTTTGTTTTACATCATCAAGCACACTATGGAGATCATCCACCTCTTGACTGACTTGAACCCAATTCAGGTTATCGTTGATAACTAAGATGTGATGATGCTGAAACCCAAAGCTTTCATTTGCTCTTTGCTCTTTTACTCATGAGTTTTGTTCCTTGAGGTGAGCTAGTGCCTTGAAGTAAGATTTGTGATGATATTGTATTTCCGTCAACAGGGAGGCGTCAGCAGAAAAGGGCGGTGTGGAAGATTGTTTGGAGATATCACCAGGATCAAGTTACAGTGAGGAGGATTTGTTTCATATGGCAATGCCTGTTGTTAACCCATGACATGAGAAAGGCTTGAGTTGAAAAACAATTGGAGACGGCATCAAATTTCAGTCTTGTGATGCAGTGGCCTTGAGCTCTTGAGTGTGAGTTTCTTGTTGTAAGATTAGGTTCGTTGGGATTATTGTTGTTTGTGTGGTCAATAAAAAAGCTTTGAATGAGGTGAGTTTTGGTGTGGCCTGATGCCCCGGCTGATCCTTTTTGTCCAACAACTTTGTATGATTTGTGTTGTAACGTATCCGCTCTCATTTGATGAAATTGGAAACACTTTTGTATTCTGTCTTTGTAAAGAGTATGTTTCTTTTGTTTGAGTGACTGAATCGAGTAGTGTCTTTTGTTTGATAGACACAACAACAAAAGAGTAGAGGGAGGCCAAAAGCGAAGAAAAAGAATCGACCACAGTGGGAGTCGAACCCACGACCTTTTGATCCGAAGTCAAACGCGCTAATCCACTGCGCTATGCGGTCTTTACTGTTTGATGTGGCAAAACAAAAGTTTACTAATTCTAACTGTTAGCTTTTTTCTGGACGCTTTGCTGCCATTACCAATTCTGCTCTCTCTCTCTGTGCAAAATTAAAATTGTATCGTTTGGTTGCGTATCGTCCGTCGGCTCCTCAGAAGTTGGTGCTGCATCTCTAAGTCTCCTCAGAAGTTTGGTGCATCTCTAACTCTACCTATTCAGCTAATCCGGTTTGATCTTCCTTCCTACATCCCTTTCTCCATTTTTCGAATCTAGAATCTTCCATGTTAGATGCGTTTGATCTTCCGATCAGCGGAAACCAATACTAGTCCTCCAACGATCTCTATATTTTGATTACTTTGCGCTAATTTCTCTGCGGATTTTGATTTTGATTAGGCACACACACCACACTTTGTTTCTTGTATTGTGCTGCAGCCATGTTCTATGGCAAAGCTGTATGGGATCCTTGGCTTATTGTTTGTCAGATTATCTGTCTTCAGTGCTCATACTATCTGACGTTTGGTGTTTTGATTATGGTCTTCCTTGGCCTTCGGGTTCCTCGCCTCAGTCTCGTCTACTTCTTCGATTACGCTACCCTCACTACTTCTACTCTCACCGGTTGGTGTGTTATTTCCTCTTTCTTGTTCGCTTCCCTTGCAGGGTGGGTTTCATACCTCTTCTTTTCTCTTCCTAGTCATTTTTTTCATGCCTTCTCTTCATGTTTATGCCTCTTCATCATCCCCACAGGGCTGCCTACATGGTGTTTTTGGTGGAACGAGCTCGTAAATGCTTAGATTTCTCTGCAACTCTCTACATCATACATCTCTTCTTCTGCTTCATGTATGGAGGATGGCCTTCGTCTATGGCATGGTGGGTTGTCAATGGAACGGGGCTTGCTGTTATGGCACTGCTCGCTGAGTACTTGTGCATTAAACGCGAAGGGCAACCGATTCTTATGGACCGATCCCGCCCACGTAAGATAATTCTAAATTTGCCTTGTATGAGACTAGAAATTCAAGCAAATCTCATCACAATATATTTTACCATTTGCATTGTCGTGACTTTGTTTACGAGTAAGGTGAGATCAAATTCAAATGACTGTCTATTTCCTGGTTGTCTATTCAGGGGTTTGATGGTTGGTGTCTGAAGAGGAGATGGATATTCTCGCGGGTTGTCAGTGCAACTCATAGAGCCTAAATCCAACAAAACTCTTAACAATTGTGATGTATGTACAAAGAGGGGATTAGAATGGGCAAAGAAGTTGAGGCGAGTAACCACTGATATCTGTGAGAACTGGCTGCAGTTTTAGTGACTTGAAAAAATTGAGACATTGGAAATACGTATTTGTTGGTTTTTTTTTTTTTCAATTGGTTCCTATTGAATGAAAAGACTGCTAGACTCGAACAGGTCTCCTTTCTGTTTGTGCTATAATGTTGCTTCTTGCGGATGCGTCTGACTGCTGGTTAGTTATCCTCATCTGGGTTGCTCTTTTAGTCTATTATTATGTCCTATACACCCGCCCCTTATTGAATGACTCCTCGAGTCTCGATGTATCCTTTGATTGTAATAGGTAGTTAAGGCGGTGTGTATTGTATGTATTAGAACTTTGTGAGTCTATATTGTATGAGGTAACAGCACAAAAGGGCGGTTTGTCCAATTGTAAGATTGTGTATTGTTAAGGGAGACATGAATTGAGAGTGTCCCCATGTCTCTATCTTGCTGAGTTTTTTGAATGATCCAGTGTGAGTGTGAATATATATAGGTAAGTCCTGAATGCTGAAGAGTATCTTCCTGAATCAAAATCCCTTAATTCATATTGGAGAGACCAAGTCAATTTGGGTAAAAAGAAAAAAAAGTAGGAAAATGTGTTAAATTAAAGGGAGAATGAGCAAATGTTTAAAGAAAACTGTGGTGCGTCATATAAGTTAATAAGATAACCCGTCCTGGCTGATGTGTTGTGAAAGCCCGAAGAAGCAATTATAAGGGTTTCCTCATCTTCTAGACTTTTCGTATCATCTTCTTTTATCTGGTATCGGCGAATGTTAGGGCTTTTCTCCGATTTCAATCTCTAATTCTTCTGCGCGTGTTTAAATCTTTTAGGGTTTCTCTCAAGGTTGAATTATGGCCCCAGATGGCGTTCCAGAGGCTGACTACGAGAGCGATCCTGAGGAGTTGAAGCGTTCCTTGGCTACTAGGCGGAGAGAAGCCAGCGATGATGACGAGGATAACGACCATCTTCAGACTCCCCATTTTGACTCCGATGGTACCGACGGAGATCACTTAGAGCCCGATCAAGATGGGAGTGGTGATAGTTATGATGATGATGATGAGGAGGAGGAGGATGGTGATTATGGAGATGTTGATGACGACGATGCGGAAGACATTGTGGATAACAACAAGGCAAATGTTGCTGGCAACCCTAAGGACATTGCCACAGATGTTGTGGATGGAGAGCAACAAAAGCAAAAGGAGCCTTTTGCAGTCCCAACTGCTGGTGCTTTCTATATGCATGATGACCGATTTCAGGAATTCGACACTGCCCTTAATAGGTTTACTCTCTTCTCTCACATTTTGTTTACCTTTCTACTCTCTCTCTATTCAATTTTAGATTGGAACAACTTTCTGTTGTTACTCTCATGTTTAACTTTGAATTTCTAAATCTAGCCTTGATGTTTGCAAATATTAGGACTGCTTTTTCACTACCACACCCTTCCTTTCAGCCTTCTCTTCTGTGTCTTTGCTCACTATCTGCATGGTAATGGCAATTCACGTTCGTTTTGGTGTCTGTCTTGTAGGCGAACCCGTGGTGGTAGGAGGCTCTGGCAATCTAGAGATGAAAGAAAATGGGGACATGACAAATTTGAAGAGATGAATCCACATGAAAAGCAACATGATGTGGTTATTCCTCTCTCTGCCCTCTTCATAAATATTTTGTATTTTTGACATGTTTCTTCTTGCACTATTGATACATATGTTGCCTGTGTTATTTTTCCCTTTTATTTTTGAAGTCGACTGATAAAACTTTGTGAATCCAGAGGAGGACTTCAAGAGGCCGATCCAGAGGTCGAGGTCAGGGTAGGGGTCAGGAGCGTGGATATGCTCGGGGGAGCAATTCTAAAGCGTTTTCAAGCAATGGACACCAAAATCAGTTTCCTAAGACTGTCGCAAGAGGGAGAGGGCCCAGAAGGTATGAAGGTGCCTTGAGAAATGGCAATCAATCACCTTCCGTGCGAAACAAACAGTGAGTCTCATTCTTAGTTGTCTTCATCTCTCTAGTCAACACTTGAAGGCTGTATCTCTAACTTTAGTGTCACTGAATATGTAGGTCTCAATATTCTTCTTTCAAAGTGACCCACGTTGAAGCTGGGCGTTCTTCAACTGAAACAGCTAACAGAGACACTGAAGCTGTCCAAGCCAAAAGGAATGTAGTTGCCTCGAGTTTAAACTCAGCTTCTCCTCCATTTTATCCTTCAGGTGCCTCCAATAGCTTGGCACAAAAGGATTTACAAGCTGGCATGGGTAGACTGCACATTAATGAAAACCCTACACCGTCTGGAAAGAAGTTTGGGAATACAAAATCCAGCTCTTTGTGGGTACGCACTGCCCAACCTTCTCAGACTACAAGTCAAAGTAGAGGTGCACCTCCCCCTGGGAAAGTGCTTGATCAAGGGGACAAAATTTCTTCGCCAATGCACATGCGTGGAATGCCAAAAGGCACTGATCAAAGCTGTAAGCAACTTCCTTGTCAGGATTTTGATCAGCACTCAGCTGTTAGTAGTTTGCTGCCTTCTTCTCCACCGAAGAATGGATCATCAAAAAGTCAGTATTTTTCTGGAGAAATAGAGCCAGCCACAGAAGCAGGGACTCTCCAGCCTAGTGGAAGGGGATCTTTTATGTATGGAGGGGCACAGTTTATGGGGCCCGGCGGGAGCATGACAGCTGGTCATGGCAATCCAAATTTCCCTGCTTTTCTTCCTGGTAAGTTGCTCCTGAACGTCATTGTTCATCCTCCATGTAATGATAAGATGACATCTTCCAGAATCAAGTCACACATGCTAATGTAATGATGATGATCGTTGAGCTTGGTTGTCTATTGTCCATGCCTAGGGCTACTTGAAATCAGCGCCTGTTATATGTCTGGGTGCTAATTTGCATGTCTGATTAGTTTTATTTTGTCATGTTCATTTTTTGTGGTGCAGTTATGCAATTCGGTGGTCAGCACGGTGGTGTTCCTACCTTTGGAATGGCTCTTCCAGGATATGTCCAACCGGAACACGGTACAGGAAATCCTGAAATGACATGGTATGCCGTCCTTCCTTTTTGCTGTTTCCAATTTATCGGTGTTAGTTTTGAGTTTCCTCTGCTTTACGTGTTTTGAAAAGTTTGATGTTCCGTTTTTAGTTGACTTGCTGCATGCTTTTGATTGACAGGCTGCCAATTTTGACTGGCCCAGGAGCATTAGGGGCTCCATATTGTCCACCTTATGCTGCCATTGATGGTTCTTACCAAACACACAAACAAGGGTTACCTTCCGCTGCGGGATCCTCCAGGTTTATAAAATAGTTGTCTTCGTGTTCTTAGTATTGCTAATCATCCTGTACATTCCCATATATGATTGGGTGTCGACTCTTAGCTTCACCCAAGAGGGAGAGTAGTAGTGTTGCAATATAGCAACTGTGTTAGACTTTAGACTGTAATTTATGAGTGTTGGGTGTATCATGTAGTTTGGGCTCACTTACCAATTACCATTTTCTTGCAGCCAAGAGAACATTTCAAATAACCCTAATGATGAAGTGACGCTCGTGGATAGAGCTGGTAAGCCATTTACCTTGCCATTCCAGGTTCATTCTGGGCTGAGATCGGTGCTTTAACATCAGATGTTTGCAGTATCTTGTTTTGTTTAGTAGGGGAAGCATCTGGTGTAGTTAGTTTTATGAGGACATATGAAAGACTGTTTACTCGGATGTGTACAAAGAAATGAATAGGGTCGTTATCGTTCCTCCAGTAGTATTTATAATTAAGTAATAAGGCTTGCTAATCAAAGAGGGCCTTTTATTATAGATTCAAAAGATTTTGTTATGTTTTGGGGAACAACAAGAGAAAGATTTATTTTTGTTAGGGGGCGTTTATGTTTGAAAATATGCCTGCTCGTCTTTGATGTAGAGGTGATAAACAATGGGACTTCACAACGGTCGAACAGCAACCCAAGCAAGCAGCCTCGTAGGTAAATTTTGAAGGCATGGCATAACTGCTTTTTCTGAATTGATGGTACTTTGAGATGGAACCACCTTTAGGGTGCCTAAAGAATTAGGTGTAGGGTTCAATTCCCAGAGGCGCAGTTTACAGGAGGAGTATTTAGATATTGTGAAAAAGAAGTGTGTATATATGGATGGAGTGAGTGATACAGTAACCGGGATATGTGGCAGGTACTCGGAGATGAGTTTTAGCAAGTGAGAATGGAAGAGGCAAAGGAAAGTCAGTCTTTGTTTGGAATAAGTGGGAGATAGAGAAAACAGTCGTTTTACTGCAAGGCCCCTGGTGCTTCTCCTCCAAACCTGCTTTTACGGAGCACTTTGGGCTGCTATTGTTGCAAATTTGATTAGGTACGCAATTATAACATATATGGGGAAAGGAAATTATTAGTTTTAAACTGTTAAGAAACAATTTTGATTGAGAATATAAAATCAGCCTTGGATATTATGATGTCGAATTGATTTCTACTTTTGTGTGTATTTTTTCAGGAGGTTGTTGTGCCCTTTTTTTTTAATAGAAAAAAGAGAGATATTGTGAGCTTGAGGTGTGGCTTCCCTTCGTATGTAATTACTCTTTTTAATGTTGATAAGTGCTCTGTTTACTACGTTGTTTCCTTCCCTCATTTGGAGTTTTTGTACTCTTTGGCTATCTCTTTCTCTGCTTATATTTTGTTATTTTAAAAAAGGCCAATGAAAAAGGAGTCAATTATAAGGGCCCGTGGACGCACTGTTTCAAAACAAATGACATTTTGTTATCATATAAACCCATTTCGTGTTTTTGTTATCAGACTATTTGTTACCACAGTGAAAAAAAAGAGCGTCTACGGCGAATCTGTGTCGGCATCAAACCCTAATAATCTCTCCTTACCTCCGGTTACTCCCTCTTCCGTCTCTTGATAAGATTGATTCCGAGGATTTTTATTAGAATCCTTTTGTGATTTCAGATGGAGGATGCGTCTCAACTTGATCTCGGAATTGATCTTGCAAATGATTGCGATGGTCTGCTTGAAATTGCCGAAAGCAATGACTCCCTCATGCCTCCTGCTTCTGGTATGGAGTTCGACTCCTATGATGATGCTTACAGCTACTACAACTCCTACGCCAGAGATGTCGGTTTCGCCATCAGAGTCAAATCCTCTTGGACCAAGCGCAACAGCAAGGAGAAACGTGGCGCTGTCTTGTGCTGTAACTGTGAAGGTTTCAAAATCGTTAAAGATTCCCACACCCGCCGTAAGGAGACCCGAACCGGTTGTCAGGCCATGGTTCGTCTCAGATTGATTGATTTCCATAGATGGATAGTCGATCAAGTCAATCTCCACCACAACCACTCCTTCGATCCTGAGAGAGCCCACAACTCCAAGTCTCACAAGAATACCAAAACAAAACCAAAACCAGAGCCACCCCTTGATGTTCATGTCCGCACTATCAAATTGTATCGAACCATCCCCATCGACACTCATCCCATCTCTAACTCTAGCGGGGAGACCACTGATCCCACTCATGATCACTTCCATTCTTCGAGGCGTTTGGACCTCACTGGAGGTTTTCGGGTCTTGCAAGACTTCTTCTTCCAAATCCAGCTTACCAACCCCAACTTCCTTTACTTGATGGATCTCGGTGACAATGGGACTCTAAGGAATGTGTTCTGGATTGAACCTCGAGCTAGAGCTGCATACTCTCACTTTGGCGATGTAGTTGTCTTTGACACTACCTGTTTATCAAACACATACAAGCTTCCCCTTGTGGCCTTTGTTGGAATTAACCACCATGGGGATCCCATCTTACTTGGCTCTGGTTTGGTTTCTGACCAGACCTGTGAGACCTACATCTGGCTCTTCAGGGCGTGGCTAACGTGCATGCTAGGCCGTCCCCCGCAGACCTTCCTCACTGACCACTGCAAGGCAATGCACACTGCAGTTTCTCAAGTCTTTCCTAGAGCTCATCACCGCCTTAGCTTGTCCCACGTCTTGCAAACCATTTCTGAGAGTGTTGTCGGGCTACAAGATTCTGATTTGTTCCGTATCGCACTCAACAGAGTGGTCTTCAGTTATCTCAAGGCCGAAGAGTTTGAATTAGCTTGGGATGAGATGATCATTCGGTTTGGTCTGACAGAAGACGAGACCATCCGGGAATTGTTTCAAATTCGTGAACAGTGGGCTCCAGTTTACCTCAAGGATACGTTTTTGGCCGGGGCGCTGACTTTCCGACTGGGAAATGCAGCAGCCCCGTTCACTTTTGGTGGCTACGTTCACCAGCACACATCCCTGGGAGAATTCCTTGAAGGGTACCAATCTTTTCTGGACAAAATGTACACTAGTGAAGCCCTGTGCGATTTGGAATCCTCAAAATCAATCCCGGAGCTCAAAACAACGCACCAGTACGAGTCTCAGATGGTAAAGGTGCTCACAAATGAGATATTTAGAAGGTTCCAAGGAGAGGTCTCCGCAATGTCTTCATGTTTTGGGGTAACGCAAGTCCAGTCAAACGGGTCGGCCTCCTCGTATGTGGTGAAAGAGCGGGAGGGAGACAAAGTGAGAGACTTTGAGGTGATCTACGAGACAAGTGGAGGAGCAGCACAGTTGCGTTGCTTCTGTGTCTGCGGTGGTTTCAGTTTCAATGGGTACCCATGCAGACACGTGCTCCTCCTACTCAGCCACAACGGCTTGGAGGAAGTACCGTCTCAGTATATACTGCAAAGGTGGCGCAAGGACGTGAAGCGTCTCTATGTGGCGGATTTCAGGTGGGGGCGTGTGGACATAATGAATAGGGAGCTGTGGTACGAGTATTTGCACAGAAGAGCGATGCAGGTTGCAGAAGAAGGGATGAGGTCGAAAGAGCATTGCAGTGTAGCCATGGAAGCTTTGAAAGAGAGTGTGAAGAAGGTTAAGCTTCTTCTCACAGACAACCCTTCATAGACAATACACCTTACTATGTTATTTTTATATACTAGAAAGTGGTTGGCGAATAAAATTACATATCTATTCTATTACTCAAATTTGAAATGGTGTAGCAAGCCATATAAATTTTTAATAAATTAATTGTTAAAATATAGAAACCATGTTCATTTATCATGAAAGAGAGTTTAATATAAATGTAAAATGTAGTTAGAAATTTTTTAAACAACATTAAGAGTATAAATTTCAGTATATAGAACATTTACTAAAAAACTCTATATTTTTGTAGGAGTAGTGATTTTGAGAAAAATTAAAAAAAATATAAGAATTTTGTTTTAATGCATAATTGCATCGTTCACTTACATAGGATGATGGTCAAAG
>OVAN01003883.1:0-27524 GCA_900406275.1 Anastatica hierochuntica
CAATCGCTTGAGCGAATACTTGTTTAATAAGGGATACGTAAACAATGCAATATGCCTCTGCGTCTTTATTAAGAAATCCCTGTAAAGATTTGTGATCATCGATTTATATGTTGATGACCTAAACATAATTGGTACTCAAAAAGAGATTGATGATGCACGAGCTCATATGAAAGAAGTGTTCGAAATAAAAAATCTTGGTAAGACAAAGTTTTGTCTTGAGCTCCAGACAGAGCACTTGAAAAATGGAATATTTGTTCATCAGTCAAACTACACTAAAAGGGTGTTAAATCGCTTTAATCTGGATAAAGTGAGTTCTTTGAGTACCCCCAATATTTAATATATCACTTGATGTTAACAAGGATCCGTTAAGACCTTGCAAAGACAACAAAGAAGTATTAGATCCTGAAGTACCTTACATGAGCGCTATAGGCGAACTGATGTATCTTGCAAATTACACCAGACGAGACATAGCATTTGCTGTTAATTTACTTGCAAGATATAATTCATCCCCTACACGCAGACATTGGAATGGAATAAAGCATATTTTCGTTATCTCCAAGGGACAATCGATTTGGGATTATTGTACAATAAAAATCTAGAATCTATTTTAGTTGTTTTGCAGATGCATGGTACTTTTCAGTTCCTCATAAAGCTAGATCGTAAACCGAATACGTTTTCACTATCGATGGAACAACGATCTCGTGGAGATCTCAAAAACAGACTTTGGTTGCCATTTCATCAAACTATGCAGAAATTATCGCACTACATGAGGCATGCAGAGAATGCATATGACTCAGATCATTGACTCAACATATATAAGAAGCGAGTGGTCTGGTGATTACCAAAGAGCCAACCGTTTTATTCAAAGATAATGTTGCATGTGTCACACTAATCAAAGAAGGTTACATCAAAAGCGATCGACGAAACATATTCCTTCAATGTTCTTATCCTATACACAAGAACTCGAGAAAAATCAAGAAGTGGAAGCACAATATGTTCGTTCAAGTGACAATCCCGCAGGCCTATTCACAAAGGCGTTTCCAACTGCTATGTTCAGAAAACATATTCAGAGTATCGGAATGCGTCACTTGCAAGATTTCTAAGAAAAGAAGGAACCATCATTTTAAGGGGGAGATTGTACTACTGTACTTTTTTCCCTCGTCATGGCTTTTATCCCAACATGTTTTTTCATGACAAGGTTTTTAACGAGGCAGTATACAAAGCCCTAATTATGATTGATAATTAAAGAAGAGTATTAGATAACTATTAAATAAAATAATAATTATCCATAAGGTATTAATATTATATTTATCTCATTAAACCAACCGACACTACCTTCTATAAATAAAAGAATTAATGTACAATGAGAATCAATTAATAACCTCTTTAGTAAAGTCTTTATTACCAACTCTTCTACTTTTTTTTCTCAACAATCGATGTTTTAGGTAAAAAATATTGTTTCAATTTAAAAGATGTTTTCAGTTTTCAATGCAAAATTAAATAGGTTTTTTACACTTTTGACTATTTGTATTCTGCATATTGATTTTTTATTGGTTGAATTGTGATTAGTTATATGATAAATGATGTTTTAGTTTATAAAAACAAGAAAATTAATGATTTCTTAATCTATGTACCAAAACCTTAAACATCTAATATTTTGAAGCAGAGGGAGGATAATAATATAAATAAAAATATTCACATAATTAAAATAGTTAAGAGTATAATATTTAACAAATAGTAACTTTTTAATAGTTTACTTATATTAAAAAATAATTGATGTTTGCCTATAAATAAACCGTAACGATCAATACAAGAACATATATATGTGTGTGTGTTTGTGTGTGTGCGTGCGTGCGTGTGTGCGCGTGCGCGCACGTGCGTGTTGTGTGTGTGTGTGTTATACTAAACTTATGATCATAGTTTTGGCTAGAGCTCCACAAAATAAGTACTTACTAAAACAAGTGCTTGTTAAAATTTCGAGTATCCGTCAATTATTTGACATATCTTGATACTTGCTCTTTGTAAGTTTTTTTGCCAAATTTTTATACATGTATGGTTGCATACTCAAAGTTGAACATATAAGAAATCACAATTCAAGTGGCAAAAAAAAAGAAAAAAAATCACGATTCAAGTACACACAAAACTTCGTGCCTATAAGCACTTCAATCTATCATAGATGAAAGCACAAATATAAAATCTGAAGTTACTTAATCCAAAAACTAATAGGATCCTAAGAGAAATGGAAAATACTTGTTTAACCTGACCACGTTTCTTAGAAAGATTAAGAATTGTAAAAATCTAAACAACAATACTAAAAATTAGCGAGATTCAAAAAGAAATTTGAAAAATAAACTAGTAATGATATATGATTAAAAAGAAATAGAGAAGCTTGTCAATGGTAGATCTATGAAATTGGGACTGACTGTAAAAAAAATATGATTTACTATATAAATCTGGATCGATTGAAATTTGAAACTTATCGAGAGACAAAGAGAGAACTGGAATTTCAAAAAACGTCTTTGGCTTGTGAAGCGTGAATCATATCAATATTGGACTTTTGGTTAGACTTTTTCACCTTTATATATTTGAATATAAGTTGTTAAATCAAAATTTAACTTGCTACCTGAACATATGACAAAATATATAAATTGCAAGTGTCAACATAACGAGTATCAATTAATTCTTTTAACAAGTAGCGGGACAAGTAACTAAAAGTGTAACAAAATAATTGCTACACATGCTACTAGACCATGACTTGAAAGTAATAGAAATCAAATACTTGTTATTTGGCTTGATTTTGCCGAGTACGGGGCAAGTATCAAGTATAACCCGAATAACGAGTAATGGTGCCTATCCCTAGTTTTGGTGAGAAAATTTGTGAAATTTTGACCATAAAATTGGTTGGTAATTAATCATATATTGTTTTACCATCATTTGATTAATTTCAAAAATATACTCTCTCCGTTTTTTAAAAAGTGTCATTTAAAGTTTATATTTTGTTTTATATTACATCTTTGATGTAAATTTATTAAGAAAATACCGGTTTTAACCTTAATATTTTATTGTACTAAATGGAGAGAGAATTTCTTTTTAATGTATTAATGAATGGTAGATAATACTTTTTTAATAGTTTTCTCAATATGTGTGAAAAATGTCAGAATGACACTTTTGCGAAACAAAAAGAGTATAAATTAATCATAAGTTGGTAAAATGTATTTGACCAAATGGTATGATATAAAATGATCAAAAAATTACTGACAACTAGAGTTTTGACCCGCGCAATCGCGCGAGTTTTTTTATATAATAATTTATATATTATTAATAATGTTTAGATTTTTTGAGTATCGGGTTTATAATTTTTGGTTATTTCGAGTTTCAGATTCGAGTTTAGGTTCAAAACTTTTAGAATTTTCTATTATATCGAATTCTGGATTCGATTTAGATTTGAGATTTTCAAACTTTCAGATTTTCTCGGATACTCGTATGGGTTCGGTTCGGATAATATTCAATTCCCGAAATACCATCAATCAAAACCCGATAGAGTATTTAAAAAAACATCAGATGACTAAACTTAAATTTTTATAGTTTAAATAAATTATTTATAAATTTTTTTAGATTTTTCTAAATTTTATCACTTTATATGTTTTTTTGAATTTTCGTACCAAACTTTTATTTAGAAAATAATAATATTGTAATATAATTATTTAAAGTTATAGATTTATTTTAAATTCAAAACAAACTATATTTAAATTTGCTGAAAATTGATCATTTTAAATTGTGCTGGTTTATAATTTTGATAGTCTTTAAGCGAAAAGAATATTAGAATATTCTAATATGTTTGTTGGAATATGTAAATGAGTAATTAGAGTTATTTAAATTTATTAGATACATTTAATAAAAATTTTAAAATATGTTTATTTTGAGAAATCACACATGAAAAGGTCTATGTCTTCCCTTTTAATAAGATAGATTNGAAATCACACATCAAAAGATTTATGTCTTTCCTTTTAATAAGATAGATATTATTTTGCCCCTATTTAGTTTAGTTGAATAATAGATTTTCTCAGTTGTTTTTGATATGTTCTTGTAAAGCTAACTTTGTGTTGGAATGCATAGTTCTAGATTTAATTTTTTCTCGGAAGAAAATTAGTGGGTATGGGTTAGATTCTCGTCCTTTGATTCTTCGTTTCTCGGATAATCGCTTTGGTGAAGTTAATTCTTAGTAGCTTCTTCTATCATTCGTTTCGTATTTGATTATAGAGTTTGCTCAACAGCTTTTCTCTGACTTCTCCAATCAATTTTGGGAGTTCTTACCTTGGACTTTTTTACCATCCGTGTTTGTTTTTTGTTGGACATTAATTTTTTATTCCAGAGATATGTTTGTTATCTATTGGCTTATGTCTCCGGAGATAACATTTTCTCAGCTGATTTTTGTTCATACTTTTGATGTAAGTACGCAATAATCTCTTTGGGTTGGTTTCGTTTGTTGTATTGGTTTTGTTGGTTGTAAAACTATTACTATTTAACTTTTTAATATTATTACTATCCATTCCAAGCCAAAAAAGCCTTAACTAATGAAAAGAATATTAAATCCTAAATTTTAAAATCTTTTCAAATAAATCTCTAACTTGTATCCATCATGTCCAATCAATTTTACATCTATTATTTGCAAAATAAATTTGTCTTATACTAAAAGTTAGATGATTTAATTAAATGATTTTCTTTAATAAAAATTTAATTAATTAATAAATTAAAAACAAAAAGGAAAAATTATTTTTAAAAATAAAAAGGGGGACAATCACACTAATATTACAAAGAAATTCATTAACTAAATGTTTAGAATTTTTATTAATTAATTAAATGGGATATAACAGTTATATGGGTCGATGAGTCACCCCTTTTCAATGCGCTTCTCTTCCTCTACTCGAGACATATGCTTGAAGATTTTGTAACAGATTTGTTTGCACATATGTCTTCGACCAAATCAACATCATAGCCATTCTATAGTATTTTTTTCAAATTGTTATTTCCTTCTAAAAAAATACAATTACTTTTAAAAAAATATCACAAAGATGCACCTTTATATTTTCAATTGCATAAAGAGACACCTTATGCTATTTAAGCACATTTTCTATTGTTCATCTAATGATAATCCTAATTTATACCATTTGTGTACACCATACATTTCTCTCTCCTCTCTCCTTCACTTTTTTTTCTTCTTTCAATTAAACATCCACTTTTTATTTGCTTTCTCTTTTCTCTTCTCTCATGTTTGTATTTTCTTTTTTCCCTTTATATTTTTCTTCTCTTTCTTATATTTTATACGTGGACATTATATGTTTATATCTATAGATGGACACATTTAAGCAGACATATCTATTGATGAATTATGTGGACATATTTACGTGGACATATCTATTGAAGAATAACATTTACAGTTTGTCATAAAAATTATTGAATAGTTACATCAATTGTATTGAACATACCAGTTCACAATGCATCACATCCAAATTAACATGCCCAAGAATAATTATTTAAAAAACTAATTTTGTTGGTAAATAACAAATTGTTTGTTTCATTTGGTTACTCTAATATCTATCCGAATATGCCCATTTGATCTAAATGTTTATGTTGTACCATTGGTTAACAAATTGAGAAAAATATTGTAAAGTTGTTGTGATCATGTAAAAAATTTAACAATTGTGTACATATTTATGTAGATATATCCATTGATGAAAAATATTATGTAGACATATCTATTGATGAACTATGTGGACATATTTATGTGGACATATCTATTGATGAAAAATATTTACAGTTTGTCATAAAATTATTGAATAGATGCTTCAATTATATTGAACTTACCAGATCATAATGCACTACATCCAAGCTCACATGTCCACGAGTATCTATTTCAAAATATTTTTTGGTAAATAACAAAACTTTTTGTTTCATTTGGTTACTCTCTACATAATGCATCATATCCATACTAACCTATCCACGAATAAAAATTTTTAAAACTAAGAAGGAATGAAAAAAATTAAGAAGGAAAAAAATATAAAAACTGTCCACGAATAACCTATCCACGAATAACCATTTTAAATGATGATAATGAATGAGAAGGAAAGGAAAAAATAAGAAGGCAAGAGAAAAATAAAAATTGTCCAAGAATAACTTGTCCACGAATAATCACAAATAACCTGTCCACGAATGACCAATTTTAAAACTGAGAAAAAAGAAAAAAATTAAGAAAGAAAGAGAAAAGAAAAAAAGATTTCTTTAGATAAAGGAAAAAAAGAAAGGAATGCAAATAAATGTTGAACTAATTACCAAAATATATATTTTTCCCATCATAATTGCCAAAATAGATACTTTTCTATATCCACATACCTTTTTAGGTTAAAATGTCTCTCTTACCTTTTTCTCTTTCCTCTCTCACTCTTTTGTCTTTTTACTTATACTTTTCTATGTCTGTCTCCTCTTCTCTCTCCATTTCTCTTTTCAACTTTTAACTATTCTTCATTTTCTCTTTCCATCTTTTAATTATTTTTCCTCTTCTCTTTCTAGCTTTTTATTCTTCTTCCTATTCTCTCTTTCCACTTCTATTATCTTATGTGATTCTCTTAAAAAAAATTCAAATGCAACAACAATTATTTTCGAGCATGATTCATTCTAATTATGTTTTTTTTATCTAAATCATTTTATGAAGAGGAGTATATCTGGTTTTAGTTTTTTCTTTTTAAATTCGTTATCAAGACCATGCATGAATTTTTTTTCTCCATCTCTTATGCTTCTTGTTTGTTTTGTTTATTTTTTCAAATAAAAAATCTTCGATTTTTCTTCTCCTTTTAATTAATTTTGATGGTGGTTTCTTCTACTTTATTAATATTTAATTGGTTCTGGGTTAAGATCTAAATGGCGTTTAGGTAGAGAGCTAGATCTGATTTTTGTGTTGATTGTGATTATGTATCAGTAGTTATGATTTAGCGAATAAATTTGTAACAGACATGTTTTATGGATACATATTTGAATAAATGTTGTTGTGTATTATATGAATAAATCATATTGGACAAGTTTCAGTGGACATTTTGGTCCAAGTTTCCTCGTGCAATGTGATGATGTATCACTAGACATGATTTCGTGGACAAATTAATTAATGAATATGGTTTCTGTGAATACGTATTTGAATAAATGTTGTTGTGTGATTAAATTTTCTATTAATAAATTATACATGAAAAGTTTTAGTGGACACATAACAACACACTAAATAGATAGTCGTAGTAATTTTTGTATAATGAACGTGGTTACCATTTCGTTCTGATCATGATTGACATTGCTTTATATGTTGTTCATTTTGGTTCAGGGTTTTATTGTCCAATGTGATGATGTATCAATGGACATGTTTTCGTGGACAATTTTGACGATGAATATGGTTTCGTGGATACATATTTGAATAACTATTGTTTTGTGGTTAAGTTTTGTATGAGTAGTTTATATTATTGGACAAATTTTAGTGGACGTGTAACAAAACTCATTGACTAGATGATTGTAATAAAATTTGTATATTAAAAATGTTTATATGAATACATAACTTAAATTGACACATTTATATATAAAATATGATTGTATCCACAATCACATATGGGATGACATGATATATAAACTAAATTATGAGGCACATTAGGTTTACATTGATTTTTGAATCATTTATGGTCGATACACTATATAGAATTTTGAATCTGTCCATGATTGTCTTGTCCATGAATTTTGCATCCACACGTGTTTTGATTTTTACTTGATGAAAAATTTGGAAATAATAAAAAATGCATAGTATTATAAAATACACCAAAAACGTGTGAGTTAAAGAAAGTGTTAAAGAAGAGAGAGAACATGTAAATGAACAATGAAATCAAAGAAGTGTGAGAATATGTGAGAGAATAATGGAATTAAAGAAGAGAGAGAATGTGTGAGGGGTATGATATGATTTATTGTTTTTCAAGTACATAAAAAGTATGCAAGTGTAACAAAGTATTTATTTTGGTAATAAAAGATGAAAAAAATCTATTTCGTAAATGTTAGAGTAAAAAGAGAGGAATTTTATGATTTTTTGCACACAATTAGATGCATAAATAACACAAATGGGCTCTTTTTGTAATTGAAAGAGAAAAGATGCATAAATGTGCGAAGCTCTCTTATTTTTATCTTCTCCCATTATATAGATAAACCTACAATCTATTTTTGCAGACATTTCCAAAAAAATTCACCATGGAAACAGATGATAGACTTCCAGCTTTAATTTTTGACAGTAGTAGTGATAGGGTAATAAAATATAGATTTTCCACTTTGTCCCTTTCGATTCAGTTCATAGTACTTGCCAATTTTCGTTTCCTTACACGATATTGAAAAGAAAGGATATTATGGTTGTCGTAGATCAACTAAATACTCTTTCTATTCTAAACTTATAATCCTCATAGACTTGTCTTTATAATTCAGATGGTTGAGAGGGGCAAAGTCATCGTCATTGCTGGTCACTGGGAAAGACTAGATGCATGTATATTGCGCTTTAAAACACATGCATGATATGATGAAATTTCTATTCAGCTTCGGAATGGCATGGTTTTTCTTATTTTTTTGAAGAAGTTACAGAAGGGCATAAACTGTCCAAAGAAGAACTATTGTTTAAGCTAATTTACCAGTATCCGGAGTGGTTGTGATTAGAAGAGGACAATGGAAACCCCTCCAGTATATACAAAATGACCACGACCTGAAGCTGTTCATTTCATTGCGATGACAAATGGGGGGAGGTGAATCTTTACGTCTCTTATAGTCGTCTTGTTTCACCTGGTCGTTATATTGCATGTGCTCAACAATCTAGACCGAGCATAAAATGTTTTCCAGATTGTTGTGGTCAAGATATGTCGGATAACTCAGCGCCAGAGACAATTCATAGTACTTGCCAATTTTCTTTTCCTTACACGATATTGAAAAGAAAGGATATTATGGTTGTTGTAGATCAACTAAATACTCTTTCTATTCTAAATTTATAATCCTCATAGACATGTCTTTATAATTCAGATGGTTGAGAGGGGCAAAGTCATCGTCATTGCTGGTCACTGGGAAAGACTAGGTGCATGTATATGGCGCTTTAAAACACATGCATGATATGCTAACATTTTTTTTCTAACATCTTAACTTTTATTGATATCAAACAGAGTTTAACCAATAACAACAATTACATATTTAAGAAGAACATATAATTGAAAAAGTAATAATGCGAAGCTTCCTAACTCGTTCGTAGTATAGACTGACTCGCTAACTTTGCCAAATGTCGTTCTCGGTCTTTTATGATCTTGTGTTCGGCTGTCAAAACGCCTTTTATCACTTAACATATCATTGGCGATCCATCTGTTACATCGCAATCTGTTCCATACACTCCCGCACCAGGAGATAATATGCTTTGTTGTAATCACTCTCCATGTCATTAAGAATCCTCCATGTTGATATCGATAATCACATAAACCTATTATCATCTTCTGCTTTCTTAATAATATTAAGGGCCTTGGCATATTTTGTTGATAATTATCTTCCACGATCGTCCATCCCGAAATTCTCAATGTGAACCCATCATTAAGATTATACTAAGTATTCTTTGCCACGATTAACACCACCATGATAATAACAAGAAAATAGTTTGAGGTGGTACCATTAACCGTCTTCTTCAGTTTACTCCTTAATGGTTTGTTCAAATAATGGAGAAAGTCATGTATCAACCACCACAAGGGACCACCAAGGGTGTAACACCATAATCGACATTCATATATCAGCAGAACACTCCCCATGTCTGACCAATCACCCGACCATGGTTGCTTTAACGCCCGACTTTTTGTTCTGAACACGAGAATCTCGTTAATTAAATTGTCCCGAAGCGGAAAATCATCGTGACGCAAAGGACAAGGACAAATATCGGTGAACGTTGACCGATTAAATCGACCCATATTCGCCGGAAAATCACACTCCTGGAGGGAGAAACACGCTCAACCAAACCCCAACGTCGACTCGTTTGTAACTATTTTGATAAACCCAAAACATAAGCGACATAGAGAATCAAAAGGGTGACTATCCTCATTATTGACACCCCTTTGCAAAAGAAACAAGAAGAAGATTGATTTGGTGAAGATAACCGTCGATTGGGTTTTTCCCACAACGACGAAATAGAAGTTGATGTAGACATCATTGATAATGTTTTGTTGAAACAAGCAAAATACAAGAAATTGAAAGAAGAAAACAAAAGAAACCGGCGGCTTTGGCCGCCGGGAAGTGCTCGCGAAGGTGTATGATACAAAGGGCTAAATCACTTTCCCAATCCCCACTTGGAGAGAGAACGATAACTACTTGTAATCACTGCTTTTCATTGGTGATATGATGACATTTCTATTCAGCTTCGGAATGATATGGTTTTTCATATTTGTTTGAAGAAGTTACAGAAGGGCTTAAACTGTCCAAAGAAGAACTATTATTTAAGCTAACTTACTAGTTTCCGGAGTGGTTATAATTAGATGAGGACAATGGAAACCCCTCCAGTATATACAAAACGACCACAACCTGAAGCTGTTCATTTCATTGCGATGACAAATGGAGGAGGTTAATCTTTACGTCTCTTATAGTCGTCTTCTTTCACCTGGTCGTTATATTGCATGTGCTCAACAATCTAGATCGAGCATAAAATGTTTTCCAGATTGTTGTGGTCAAGATATGTCCGACGACTCAACACTAGAGACAAAATGAGAGCGGCATAAGTTTGCAGTTGAGGAGACCCCTATCAAAGACAACACCGCCAAATCTCTTCTCACTGAGTTTAATGATGCTACAAAAAATAAAACTCCTACTCAAACATTACATCCCTTCAGTAATTTATTTGATCCTGCTAAGAACTACGAATGCAAATGCTGAAAATAGAAGAGCTGTAAAGGGGAGGGGGGGTCGTCATTGAGATTGGCGATTCCTATGAGAGTATTGAACAAAATGATGGTTTCCAAATTATTTCAATAATCGAACGACCTATACTTGTCTCTTAAATTGAACTAGAATTGAAAACCAAAGACCCAAAGACATGTTTAAACACCCAAACTCAATTTTCTATCTTTATTATGTTATTTTATGAGTTCTTGAGCAAACAATGAGCTTTGAGAACCCTAGGGAGACGAATTCAATACCGTACTCTATTGAGAAGAATTCCGAACCCTTTTCTCGATGTTTTTGATTCAATACAATATGTCTTTCTCTATTTCATCTTGTGTTGTCTTGATTTCCATGAGTGAGTAGTTTCATTAGTTAGGTTTAGGGTTCTCACAAAAGGTGTTTTATATTCAATGACTATTAGGTTGTTAGATCGAGGAATTATCAATTGAATCTTCGTTTAAAATTGTTCTTAAAGCTAAAATTGCTTGATCACCTAGTTTCTGATATTATGTTTTTTCACGCACCGAAAGTGTTTGATGAAATGCCTGAATGAATGTTAAATGAGAAAATTGTCTTAAACCAACGGAAATTGATGTTTAACCAATTTGTGAACTATCAAACCAATTAAAATGCATGTTTAGGATTCAAAACTGAACGGAAGTTAGTGTTTAGGATCCTAAAACATAGTGAATTACCGTTACGGAAGTAGTTAGTTCTAGCTTAATGATTTGAGTTCGAGATGGTCTTTAAACGTTTGCCCAACAACAAATCTACAATCATGATGAAATAAATTCCCTGAGAATACCTTGTGTCAGTACTTTTCTCAATTGATTACAACGGTTTGCTTGCTTTCTTGCTTTTTTTTTTACGTTGGTTGGATTTTAGCATCTTTAACAACCTTTCATTTTCACCTTAGCCCATGGTGATCTATTGCTTTTCGTGTGATCATTGGTCTCTGTAGATTCAATCCCGATCCACTACAACGTGCATATCTATGCGCTTGCAATTGTTTATTTGAGTGAAAACTGATTTACTAAGTTTTCTAGCGCCGTTGTCGGGGACCGTTTGGTCATCTTAGAGCGTTGGTTCATTGCTTGTCTAAGACATTCTTTTTTACATTTTTTAATCACTTCTTTTCCTTCTTTGCTTGTATGCTTACTAGTGCATGAACATGCCTCATACTAGGAGTCAAGGATCAACTAATCTACTATAGTTCGAGCAGGAAATTGGTCACTTAGGAAGGCAACAGAAGAGAAAGGAGTCGCTTGAGGGTAACTTGGATTCTGAATTTGAAGATAGGATAGGTTATAACACGAATAATGTGCGAATTCAGGATAATCCTCTTCTTCCTAGAGTCCATCCAGGACATGATCCACTTGCTGTGGGTGGAAATAATGTTGCAGCTGTGGGGGGGGGGGGGGCAAAGNGCACGAATTCGCCATAACCAAGGCTAACTTTAGTGCACTACGACATTCCTGCAGTGTTCTACGTGGATCGAGCTGGGATCCGTCCACCTCCTATTGACAACAGAGACTTTGGAATCAAGACCGGTCTCATCAATTTGGTGCAACAAAACTAGGTCCATGGGTTACCAACCGAGAACCCAATGCACCACTTGCAGAGGTTCGAAGTCATCTGCAACACTAGTCGATGTAATGGGGGGGGGGGGACCTGAAGACGCTTTGAGGGGTATGCTTTACTGTTTCTCTCTTACGGATAAAGCTACTAGATGGTTGGCTGCTCTCGCACCTAGATCTCTCATAACTTGGGAAGAGACCAAAATTGCTTTCCTAGGACATTTCTTCATCAAGTCTAGGTCTACTTTCTTGAGAAACAGGATTGTAGCTTTTGACAGATAGCCACTGAGAGTTTCTATGAAGCTTAGGAAAGATTCAAGGAGTACATGGCAGATTGTCCACATCATGGATACACCGATATAAATTTGTTGAATATCTTTTACAATGGAGTGGATGAACGATACCGAATGCCATGGAAACTGCTAGTAACAACGCTTTTATGACCAAGACGGTGGAAGAAGCCTACAGTCATAATGAGAACATGAAAGCTATCCAAGCGAATCGTATGGCTGAATATGAACGCGATAGAAGAAGCTCAACATTTGATACTTACAGAATTGATGAATTGCAGCCAAAACTTGATGAGTTGATATGAAGAGATCATAAAGGAGTCCATTATGTTAGGGAACAACACAATGGGCAGATCTTCCAAGAACACAAACTCGGACAGATGTACCTAGAGTTATAGATGCAGAGCTGAATGACAATCAAGGTGAAGTTAATTACATTGGAGGCCATAGAAACTATGGGAACAAAGGTTTCAATCAGCATAACCAGTTCCAAAACAAGCCTTTTGGTCAAAGCCAAAGTGTCTTCAATCTTGGGTATCAGAGCAAGAATCAGAGTCAAGGAAATAGCTTCGGTAAAAGTGATTTTCAGCAAAAACAATATAGGAACTTTAGGAAAAACAACCAGTCCGAGTATCAGAATCAAAATCAAGGAGCATTACCTTTGTCTTCTCAGGATGGTTATTTGAAAAAGATGATACAACAAGTGCTTGAAAATCCGAGTAAGATACCTGGCGTTGCTCTATCCCCAACAAAAGTCTGAGCAACTTGTGTTTTGAGTATCCTCATGAGAATGTTTAGTGTTATCACTTTGCGAAGCGGAAAAGAAATCCAAAGTTCGTCTGGGACAGGGATCGACCGATCCCTGTCAAAATCCACTGAATGCAAATCTAGCCAAATGGACAAGGATCAGGCGATCCTTTCCCCAAATCGACCGATTCATGTTCATACGTAACGAGATCATATTTTTGTGATGAATCAAAAGTTCTAGAGGCTGAGGATGAGTATGTACCCCCTCCACGTTATGTACCCAAGCCTCCATACCCTTCACAATCCCATCAAAAGGTGAAGGAACGCGAATACGAGAATTTGAAGAATCTTGTTGGTGAATTACATGTCCAGTTGCCTTTCTTTTAGGTAGTCAAGATGGTACTGTCTCTTAAGAGGTACATGAAGGACATTCTTTCAGATAAGATGACTCTAGAGAATTTTGTCTCTATGGTTACTGTTGAGTGTAGCGCAATTCTTCAGAACATCTCACATGAAAAGCGAGAAGACCCTGGACCATTTGTTCTACCGTGTCGCATTGGATCACTTATATTTTCGAGAGATGTCTTTATGATTTGGGGTCTGGAGTTAGCGTCATGCCATTTTCTATATTTCAGAGGTTGAACATGGTCAACTACAAGCCCATAAGGATGTTTTTGGTGCTTGCCGATAGGTCAATTTGAAGGCCAGTGGGCAATCTCTACAATATCCTCGTTGGAGTTGGAGAAGGCTACGTGTATACTTATTTCTTAGTCTTAAAGCTCAAAGAAGAACCCAAGGATCCTATCATCTTGGGTAGACCTTTCTTATCCACTGCCATATCGATGATTGATGTTTAGAATGGCCAGATTGATCTAAATCTGGGGAAGTTGACCATGAGAATCAACATTGAGAGGTCCATGAAAAAGCCTACCATTGATGGACATACTTTTTGGGTCGATAGACTGACATGCGTGATTGAGGAGCCTACACAAAGCTGTACACAGAGGATTCACTTCGAGTTGCTTTGACTCAGATTGAGAGTGAGTATGGATTCCTGAGTGATGGCACGTCTGGGGTTGTTGGATTGCTGGATTCAGTACCAACAATTGAAAGGCAATTCGCATACATCAAGTTTGAGGATCCATCTGCGGCATCTACATCACTCGTGGCGAGTCTCGAGTCTGATTGGAGTGAGCTAAAAGCTCCAAAACTCGAGCTCAGACTGTTGCATGCAAGATTGACGTACATTTTTTAGGTCAAAATTCTACTTATTTTGTGATTATTAATGTTAATCTGAATAATTGTGAGGCCGCCTTGCTTCTTTAAAAATTGCGAAAGTGTAGAAAAGCAATGGGGTACTCTTTAGATGCTATCACATAAATTTCCCATAGCTCTGCATGCATAGGATCCACTTGGAGGATGAATCTAAAACTTCCATTGGAAATCAAAGGAGACTCAATCCAAAGCTAATGGAAGTTGTCAACAAGGAAATTCTGAAACTTTTGGGTGCATGTGTGATTTATCCCATCTGTGATAGCACCTAGGTAAGTCTAGTCCATGTAGTTCCAAAGAAGGGTGGGATCACTGTCATCACTAATGAGAAGAACGAGCTCATTCCACCAGGACTATCACATGAAATGATGTGCATAGTCAACAGAACGCTGAACTCAACCACCAGAAAAGACCACATTCCTCTTCCTTTCATTGATCAAATGTTTGAGAGACTTGCTAATTATCCTTATTATTGTTTTCTTGATAGTTATTTATGTTTCTTTTAGATTCCCATCCATCTGCCAGACCAAGAAAAGACTACATTCACATATCTCTACGGGACATATGCTTACTCGAGGATACCATTTGAATTGTGCAATGCACGAGCGACTTTCCAGCAATGCATGAGGTCCATTTACACTGACTTGATTGAGGATATCATGGAGATTTTTATGGATGATTTCTCTATTTATGGTTCATTTTTAATTCTTTATCTAACCTTTGCAGAGTTTTGGAGCAGCTTGAAGAGAAATATCTAGTTTTGAATTCGGAGAAGTGTCACTTAATGGTACAAGATGGGATTGTTTTGGGTCACACGATTTCTAAGAAGGGCATTTAAGTGGACCGAGCTAAGATCAACGTGATGATGAATCTATAACCCCCTACTTCTGTCAAGGACATTCACAAATTTTAGCAGCGTGCAGGGTTCTGCAGACGGTTAATCAAGGATTTTTCTAAGATTGTCAGGCCTTTGACTCATCTCCTCTGTAAGGATGTGAAAACTTGAACTCAATGCAGATTATTTGTCAGCTTTTCAGACAATTAAGGAGGTTTTGGTCAGCACTCCAATTATGCAGCCACTGAACTAGGATTTGCCTTTTGAGGTGATGTGTGATGCCAAGGACTATGTCGTAGGAGCAGTTTTGAGTCAGAGGAAGGATAAGAAGCTCCATGTGATTTAATATGCTAGCAAGACACTTGACGACACTCAAATCAAGTATGCTACTATAGAGAAGGAGCTGTTTGATGGTTTACGCATTCAAGAAATTCAGACATTATTTGGTGGGATCCAAAGTTATTGTTCATATTGATCATGCAACTTTGAGGTACTTGATGTCTAAGAAGGATGCTAAACTAAGACTTTTGAGATGGATCTTGTTGTTGGAGGAATTTGATATGGAGATTCAGGAAAAACGTGGAATTGAGAATAATGTTGCTAACCATCTGTCTCGATTACGAGTGGAGGCTGACACTCCACTTGATGGTAGTCTCCTGGAGAAAAATTTCTACATGGTCACCTTGATTGAGGATGAATATTTGGATGGAGTTTATAGTTTTGCCATTAGACATATTCACGATGAGATTCCTTGGTTTGCAGACTTTGCGAATTATCTGAGTGCTGAAGTACAACTACCGAATTTCGCAGGCTTTGCGAAGAACTAAGTTCCTCAGAGACATCATACATTACTTCTAGG
Source organism: Anastatica hierochuntica (assembly GCA_900406275.1). Lineage (NCBI taxonomy): Eukaryota > Viridiplantae > Streptophyta > Magnoliopsida > Brassicales > Brassicaceae > Anastatica > Anastatica hierochuntica. The sequence goes on from OVAN01003883.1 coordinate 16,540, forward strand.
ATATCTTTTTCTCTACAAGAGATGCTCTGATGGTATTTTTTGTAAGGTATTCTTTATCATTGCAGGTTATTCTTTATCATTGCCATGGTTCAGAGTATGCTGGTCACTTTGCCACCTTCAAGACTGTTTCAAATGTGCTATAAGCAGAATTTTGGTGACCTACATTATTCAAAGACGCCCATGATTTTGTTTCCAAGTGGGATGCCTCTCAGATAAAGGGAAATATTCACAAGAGGAACGAGATGCCTCAGAACTTTATTCTGGAAGTTGAAGTTTTTGATGTATGGGGTATTGATTTCAATGGACCGTTTCCAACATACTATGGGAATCAATACATCTTGGTTGCCATGGATTATGTTTATAAATTGGTTAAGGCACTGGCCAGCCCTACAAATAACACCAAGGTAGTCACAAAGATGTTAAAATCAGTGATATTCTCGCGGTTTGAAGTTCCCAGAGTAGTCATTAGTGATGGAGGATCTCATTTAATCAACAAGCTGTTTGAGAGCATTATAAAGCATCACAAAGTGTGACATAAGGTAACTACATCTTATCATCCTCAAACTAGCGGACATGTTGAGATTTCCAATAGAGAGATCAAGGGATTTTTGGAGAAGATAGTTGGCAAGACGCGGAAAGATTGAGCTGTGAAGCTTGAAGAAGCATTATGGGCATACCACACTCCTTATATTAATTCTTTTAGGCAACATACCATATCATGTGGCCTATGGCAAGTCTTGTCACCTGCCTGTAGGGTTTGAAAATAATGGTTTCTGGGTATTTTGACTTCAAGCCAGCAACAGAGAAGCGGATGATTCAGATCAATGAACTTGATGAGATACGCCTGAATGCCTATATGAACATGAGAATCTACAAAGAAAAAGGGCGTTCCATGATAAAAAGATCATTCCACGCCAATTTGCTGGAGGAGATCATGTACTTCTGTTTAACTCACATTTGAAATTATGTATAGAGAAGCTCAAATCACGTCGGTCGAGACCATTTACAATTGTCAAAGTACAACCTTATGGAGCTGTGGTTCTCGAAGACAATAGAAGGAAGTTCACTGTAAATGGACAATTGAAGCATACTTTGCAGACGCGCCATCCGGAAAAGGAACTCACATCCTTTGACGGATCCACCCGCCGTCTGATCACACTACAGTCAGGATCGTGACTTTAAAAAAGCGTTGAGTAGAAGACAACTCATTGGTTAGTTTTCTTTCTTTTAGTTAGATTTTTAGTGTTTTCATTTTTGGTTTTGGTTTTGGTGTTTGTGGGGTCTTATACTCTTGGATGCACAGAAATCGAGACCCCGACCTGATGGGCGAGGATCGATCGATCCTTTCTCGTGGAGCAATCGATCCCTGCCATTATACGTCTTATGCACTTTTGGGCAGACGAGCAAGGATCGATCGATTCTTGTTCGTGGAGCGCTTGATCTTTGCCATTTTACAACGTATGCATTTATGGGTAGACAAAAAGGATCGACCGATACTTTTCATTGATTGGGTGATCCTTGTCACGATTACACATTAAATCATGCGATATTCTCATATTTTTCTTAGGTTTCTTCTTCTCCTTCTCTCTAGACAAAATCACCTCACCCCCATATCTTCTTCAATTTTTAACTAATTGGGGCAAAATTTGGGTGTAAATTGCTTAGTTTTTCGTCCTCTTTCTTTCTATGTGATCAATTTTAGCAGATTCAAAGGTATCTGGAAGAAATATTTTCTCAAAGTTTCGAATTTTTAGTGAAATTTTAGGAACTTTTGATTCTTGGAGTTTTGCTTCGAATTTGGTTTATGGATGATGATATCTACATGTTAGATGGCCTTTAGGAGTGGAATTTCATATGGATTAGATGTTTTGAGGATTGAATTTGGTCAATTTGTGTTATGAATGTTTTAGACGTCTGGAGTTTGCTAGAATGCTTGTTCTTGGTGTTTTGATTTTTGATGTTCTTATTCCTTAGATGTATGCATATAAGTGATTTTGATGTGTTGGGATGCTTGGTTGCGACGAATTTGATGATTTGTACTTGAGCCCTTGTTAAAAAACGAAAATTTGATTGAATTGGCTTTGTTTGGTTAATGATTTTACTTCTTATAGACATGATAGATGCAGGAACATTACTTTTTGTTAAGATTTGTTGATTTTTTTGTATTCTTGTTGGATTGAATGAATACTAAATGACTCCTTAGTGTTGGTATTGCAAGATATGAGTAAGAGAAAGGCAACAACTAAGGTGAAGGGTTTCCAAGAGGATCATCCGGAGATGCACATGCGGTTCAGGAAGACCGACCGAGAGCATCCTGCGAACCGTCTTGTTACTGGAGCATGGTGTTGCTTGCTAGAAATGAGCAACAAAGCTTGAATATCTATAAGCCTGTTTCCTAACAATCACACAATCCGCAAGTGCACGGAAAAATTATTGTAGTACTTAGGGGTCGAACCACAATGAGAAACTTACCTAACTAGATAGATTTAAGTGTTGGGAATACACGTTCAAGTCTAATCTAAGCAAATAGGAAAAGCTGGCTTTATTTTTGGTTTTCTTAAGTTACTATAAATTAAAGCACAACAAGGAAATAAACAACTTAATTGAAAACAATAAACTTAAATAAACAAAGCAAGCATATACATAAAGGAGCAAACTTGAAGTAAACAATGAACTAAGATGATGAACCAAAAGTTATTATAATGAATTCACTTAGCAAGACGGTAATAGAGGTGTTAGTTCAAGTTATTAATCATAAATCCAATACCAAAAACATTACTAGCCTAATTCACTCTCATGACAATAAACCATTTCCATATTAATTATATTCACTCAACTCTCGCTTTTTTCAAATGATAAATTAATTAGGAATCAATAACAACAAGTCCACATAGTCACTAATCAACCTAGGAATCAATTCCCATTGTGTAAATTGACATAACAAGAATTTGGTTCTCCTAGACATTTTATCGAACACCTCTCGGGCTGAAATGCATACAAGTCTAAATCTTAGTTAGCTGCTCTAAAATATAGCATTAATCTCACCAACGCATTCGGAAACCTAAGGTTAACTATCCCTAACACCAATTTTACAACCTAAGCTAAGCAAATCTCAACACCCAAAGATCCATAAAAGAGATTACTCGCACATCAAGTAAGAGAAGATAAAAGAAGAAAGAGAAAACATAATCATAGATAAGTTGGATTTTTGATCCAAGGTACAATCTTAGAAAGAAAGACTCTTGATCTTAAAGATCAAGAGAAAAGTCATCAAAAATCCAAACTTCGTCTAAGAAAAAAGTGTAGAAGAGATTCTTGATACATAAGATTAGTTTAGGGGGTATTTATACTGAAAGGAGGTTTATTTTTGCGTATGTGCATGCCACTATCGGTCCTGTGCATGTGGCTAACGGTCCCATGACTGATAGATAGTGGCATGAATGAGACAGAAAATTGTTTGACGCATGTGGCTATCGGTCCTGTGCATGCCACTATTGGTCCCATGACCGTTAGTGACATGTGTGGGCAGCTTTTGGCTCCTTCTTTGCTCCTTTGATGGATCCTTTTCTTCCAACTTTTCTCGATGTATTTAGCTCTTGATTCCCATTTTTCTTTATCATTTAATCCTCTAGAACCCACCATCTCAAGCTCTCAAGTATCTCATAAAAAAGGTTGTACCTACAAATGCAAAACGAAGTATGCAAATGCAATAATTCCTAAACTAGATACAACTTAGAAACTATATGAATTCTAGCACTTAAATGAAATATATACATCCTCAATACTACTAAAACAAGGATAAAATGAGCTTGAAAATTAAATAAAACTCATACACATCAACTCCTCCAGACTTGTCCTTTTCTTGTCCTCAAGCAAACAACAAAGACCAAACCCGGAAGTGAGGTTTAAAATCAAGAATGCATGCCAAAGTATGTCTAAAAAGGGTTTCAAACCCAAGGTCATAAAGAGTAGTAACATAATGCATGAATCATGAATACTTAATGTATTTCGCCATGCTCTTCACAAGAACCAACTCTAGGAAACTAAGTTAAACATCCACATATCATCTTATCCACCTATTTCTTAACATTCAATTAAGCTCGTGATATACGGTCTTTACCGATGGTCAAGAAGTCTCATTCTACTTGGCTTAGAAACGAAAAGGATGTATACTAAAAGAAGTGTTTTAGAGGTGGCTTCACTGAATTTTCAATGATAGTTTCTCTCAAAAACAAGTAATACAAGACATATAGCAAAGTCAAGGTAGAAGTCGAACAACTTGTGTATACAAAGCTATTGCTTCCACTAAGCTATTCAACCTAATCCTCATTTAAATCCTACACTAACTGGATATGAGTTTCCCTTCCTAAAGCTCTAGAGATCGAATCCCCACTTTGCTATTTCTTAGCACGATTCATACAATTTTTCCATTGTGATCAACAACTTCCTCTTTCACTTTTCAATAAACTCTTAGAGATTCTTCTTTTACTTTACTTAAACATTTTATCCTCTAGTATCTCTCTTATATATTCCTTGTTCATTTAGAGCCACTATCACTAAATCAATCCCCTTGATTCATTTTTCTTTGAATCCTCGTTAGTGACTCTCTATTCTATTTCACTTTTGAGACTTATGCTAGAACTAGGCTTATTTTCGAATCTCTCTTCTTACACAACCTTTTTTATAACCATGCTTGCATCATTTCTCATTTAATAAAAATCTTCTCAAGTCCTTAATGCTAGATATACCAAGAATATATCCCAAACCCACATATGAATTGAAAGACCCCTTCCTAAAATCTAGTTAACTTTAAAATGAGACTAACTCTAAGGAAGCACTAGACTTTGTCGTTCAACTTCATTTTACACGAGTTTTTGCCCATGTGTACATTTTCCGAAAGAGGCCTCACATTCAAATGATTAGAAAGGTCTAAAAAGAAAGGTTTTGAGTTTTCAAGATGGGGTTACTACTCTTAAGGTGAGAGTAGTCACTTGAGTTAAGAAGAGTGGTTAATTATGGTCAAAACATAACTCAAGTGTTTAGTGTTTTACCGTAGAAGAGAACTTCAAGACCATAATCAAGAAAAACTAAATTCAATTAGGTTCTTCTTAAATGGGGTTGACTTAAAATTTAATATGTTTCAATTTTCACAAAGAACTTCAAGAGGCCAATTCTAAGCATGGATTTTCCAAATTTCTAGATGGTTCAAGCATATCTTATTTCTAATGAGGGCATTGAATTTTAAGCATGACTAAGTCTACTTACAATGCGTAGTTCTTTATGCAAAATGAAACCTAAATGCTTCTAACCACCTAACATATTCACATTAGTGCATCTATATGAATTTCATAAACCAATGAATTTTTTTTGTTTTTCACAAAATTTAGCTATGTACAATGCATATTAACAATTCATGGCTCAAGGATGAAAAAGTAAAACAAAACAAATAAAAATGCTCATTAGTACTAAGCCCCTTCCTCGGGCTTAAATTTCACCGTCTTGGTGAATTTCAAACCGTGAGAGTAATTTTTAAAACAATAAAAACCGAAAATATGAATAGAAGCATGAGATGGTATTCAAAATGGTTTGCAAGTAGTACCTTCTTTTCTATAGTGAGTTTGGTTTGGTGGATTCTCCTCTCTTCCTTGTGCGCGTGTAAGTCTTTAGGTTGGGGTTGTTTCTCGGTTTCTATCTCAAAGCCGCCAAGGAAGTGAACGCTTCTATGGCGATAGGCGTGTTAGCTTGAGCTACACTTCCTTCTGTTGCTCCACTTCCCATCTCTTCATGTTGATTTGGCAAGGCATCTCAACCAATTATCCCTTCAAATCTTCAATGTCTTGGTTTACTCTTTCTTTAAATGTATAACCTTCTCTCTTCTTAAAGAACCGTGAAGAGTTCCTTTTCACGCTTAGATTTGGGAATGAATTGGAGCGTGTTTGTGGCAATACTTTTCCCTTCCCCACTCGACTTTCCATGTATTCGGACCATCCTTGTTTCTCTTGAACTTTCCTTCTCATCCTCCTTTCCCGAGTGTACAAAGATGACATTGTCCAAAGCGGCAACGTTTGTTAGTTCATCACAAGGAAGAACCAAAACATCTTTTTCCCGGTTTCGAAATGATTGAAAAGATACTCGATCTCTTTAGAAGCCTTGTTCACCAGGATGAAGTGCCAAGTGACGAGATCTTGGATTCCCATGTGATCCCTTTTTGGACTTTCCTCGCCTAGTGGGACTTGAGCTCTTTTGAATAATGGGGTTAGGAATCCTCCAAAGTAGATGATTGGTAGATGCTTATATCTTTTCCAAAATCATCTTCTTCCGCATATTCTTCCCACTCCATCAAGTCTTCTTTATGTCCTCGAAATAGAAGGAGCACTTCATTCCTCGTTACTCCTCCATTCTCGGCCCTAACAAAGATTGTGTTGGCCAAGATATTTTGTGTATATCTAACCACCAGGATTCGTATCTTTGACGAGTTGAGACTCTAATTGGTAAAGAGCCCATCGGCTATCATATCCCAAAATGCATCAATCCCCCCCCTCCCCCAATATGAGAAAGTAGCCTTGTCCGTTAAGGGTAGGCTATACGCCTTCATAGATGCTTATGGGTTACTCTTTGTCCCTTATCTTGAAGTTGAGATATCCCCATCTAGCTCTAGGTCGACTTGGTGAATGAAACACGAGTTTTATTGTGGAAAAAATCTTTAACCTCATGTACACATGTTGTCTCATCCATATCCTCATCCATATCTACCAATCAATGAAGGTGCATGTTCTCTAGTAGATAGCACACTTCCTCGGAAAGTCCTATCTTTTCCAACGCCCATTTGGATAAGAACTTTGTTGACGCCACATACACTCTCTCAAAGTGTCTTCGTTCTTCTTTCTCTTCTTCACTCCAAGTTGTGTCCTTGATTTACAATGAAGGAGGAAGTGGAGCTCTCACTAGAAGACGCTTTACGGTTGTTGGTTTTTTCGATGGAATCTTCTTTGGCATTAACGCTGTTTTTGAAGTAGTGGTTTCTTTTGAAGTGGAAGCTTGCTTGGATTTCCCTTTTTGTGTTTTAGGGCCCATTACACTCCTTGTATTTGGTGCCATTGTGATGAGAAACTTGTTTGATTCCTACATTGAAGATATATATGTATGCTCCAAGAATTTTTATGAATGTAATAACTTGAATCCAAGAAGGTTATAATGTTCAAGACCATTCTCAAAGCATCATAGAAGATAGTACTCATGAAGAAAATGACTCAAGACACCAAAGGTTCAAAAAATTACAAATTTTCAAATTTTGTTCAACAATCCCGTCGCCAATCTAAACTCACATAGTAAAATGGTCATAACTTTGTTTTTACTCAACGGAATTGCAAATTCTTGTTAGGAACTTCATATCTATCCATAGGATACCATTTAAGACCACTAAATCACCAAATGCCCAAATGTTTTTCAAAAAGTTAACCACCAAACCTCAAGAACAATCAAGAACACTCATTTTCAAAATTTTCCAATTAAGCTCTATATCCCTTAAACTAAGTCTTGTATCTTATTTCCCAAGCGTTCGCTAAGTCATTTTAACCATAAACAAACATCATTCAAGCTAAGAACTCCCAAAATCAAGATTTTGAATTTCAAAGAAAGTTCTCACCTTTCTTGAAATTTTAAAAATTAGAGAACATACCTTTGTTGCTTGAAGATGAAATGTGAGGAATGCTTCTAAGGACGACATAGATTATGCAATGAAATTTTTTGAAAATGAGGATTGAAATTTTCGATTTCTTAGTCTTGAAATGAGAGAGAAAATTTTCTTGTAAAGCTCTTGATGAGAGAGAAAACGTGATGATAAGGAAGGAGAAACTCATTAAACACATGTGCCAATTAAAATATTGCAAAATACTCCACTTTCTCTTCTTTTCTCACAATATTTCCCAACACTGCAAAAATTGGTAGATAGTCGTTTAAAATTTCTCCGACAATCTTTTCGGTATCTTTTATGTTCATCTTCATATTCCTATAAACCAAAAATCATAAAACATGTATCAAAAACCTAAATAGAAAAAAATTTAAAATTGAAATTTTAAAATATGTTTATTTATCTAACAAAGTGACTTTTATTGGGAATGCCTCCCAAAGGCGTTTATCCCCTAAACATTAATTGACAAGTGACTTTGCCACATGTCCTCTTCATAATGAGATTCAACAAAAAAATTATGACATGGCAAGCTAATCTAAATTGATTGGTTCTAATTTATGACATGACAAACTCCTTTTTAATCATTTTAAAAGATTTAAAATTTCATTACTTAATTTCTATTGAGTATTTATTTTATTATTTAATTTTTCTTAGGAAATTAGGAATTAATTTAAAACAAATGAGTTATTAAATGGTAAGTGACGAATAAAAAATATGTTACTAATATTTCGACAAAAATTTTGTCCTCATCAAAACAAAATCACTAATTATATTAAATAAAAATATATTACTAATATTTCGACGATAATTTATCCGCGCATTGCGCGGAGAGTCATCTAGTTTATAGTCATTAGCTTGACTTTGAAGTGGTCTATGGTGATGGATCGTCGAGAAGAACGAGGTAGCTCGCTTCTTCTATCAATGTATCCGCAAGATAAGGCTTGGATCGTTGCCCATTCACCATGAATTCCTCTCTAGAATGGTTCTTCAAAGAGATTGAACCGTATGGCATCACTTCCTCAATATCAAATAGACCCGACCACTTTGATTACGACTTCCCGGGAAAGAGCTTGTATCTAGAGTTTAACAACAAGATCTTATCCCATTTCTTGAATTCTTTCTTGGGAATCTTCTTGTCATGAAAGGCTTTTGTCTTCTCCTTGTAGATTTTGGAGCTTTCATAAGCATTTTGTCTCAAGTTATCAAGGTCTTCCGATTGCACTAATCTCCATCCCATAACTTATTTGAAGTTGAAGTTTAGTTTCTTTGTTGTCCAAAGTGCTTTGTGTTCTAACTCAAGAGGTAAATGGCAAGATTTTCCATAGATTAAGTTGAAGGGTGTGGTTCCAATCGGTGTGTTCAATGTCGTTCTATATTCCCAAAGCACATCATCAAGCTTCATAGATTAATCCTTCCTATTCACTCCAACCATCTTCTCTAGTGTTTCCTTGATTTGTCGGTTGGATACCTCTACTTGTCCCGAAGTTTGTGGGTGATAAGGCGTTGCCACTTTATGTTTCACTCCATTGTTCTTCAAGAGTTTCTCAAAAACCTTGTTGATGAAGTGGCTTCCACGATCACTTATCACTATCCTTGGGGTCCCAAAATCTTGGAAAAATGATCGTTTTGAAAGCTTGACAACTACCCTGACATCATTAGTTGGACTTGTGATTGCTTCTACCCATTTAGAGACATAGTTAACCACCACACAAATGTAGAAGTTTCCACTCGATTGAGGGAAAGGACCCATGAAGTTTATTCCCCACACATCAAAAATCTCTACTTCAAGGATAGAATGTAGGGGCATCTCATTTCTCTTTTTTAGAAGCTTATTTTGAATTATTGCACTACATTCTTGTGTCACCACTTCCATGATATAATTGATCCTCTTTCTCTTTGTAATGTATTTTAGACCTTGTTTACCATGGGATTATGTTAACACCACTCAATGAATGGTATGGTTACCACGTGTCCTCCCATATGATGTCTTATCTTCTTGTACTTAGCTTTTAGAATTTGCTTTTTAAACCTTCCTGGAAAGGGTAGAGTTAACTCATCAATAATAATGTTGTTGTCGATAGACCTATAGTCCTTGTCGTTCTTTTGGCGTGGCGGAGGTTTCCTTGTGTTTGCTTCCTCTACATCCTTACGCGTTTCTTTAGCTACCTTCTTAGGTACCTCTTCTTCCTTGTTTTCTTCTTCAATCTCATCTTGCTCTTCTTTTTCTAGCGGTATCATATCATTTTCAATCTCCTCTAGCAAAACTTCATCCTTTTTAGGCTCACTCTCTTAAGCTCTCGGAGGTAGTTGTCTTCCGCTTCTCAAAGTCACGACACTACACAACTCTTTTGGGTTAACCTCACATTTTACGGGTAGATTTCCCTTTGCTAACTCAAACTTTGAAGATTGCTCTGCTATTTTATATTTCATATCCTTCACATAGTTGGCAAGATGATCGTACTTCTCAGTCGATTCCATGTAATTCCCATAAGTCTTATGGTCTAGTGCACCAAATATAACATTCACGTCCTTCTTCATCTCTTCTTGTCCAACCATGAGTTCTTTCAACATTAAGTGCATCTCATTCTCCCTTGAGTTGGTAGGTGTCATTGGAGTAGTTGGAGTCATTGGAGATTGTTTCCCTAGACTCGTTCTAGGCGATGAGCCTTGAGAATGCCACCCATGGTAGCTCTCTTGAACTAAACTAATCTCCTCTTGTTGATCAAAGAAATCTCCATTGATCTTTAATTTCTTCTTTGACTTGAGGACCGACTTTGCTATTTCATCAATCTTTGCATTCAAATCTTCAAGTCGTTTGTCCTCAATCCTAGGTTGAAAGCCAAAGTTCTCTTCTTCATCATAGGTTTAAGCTAAAATTTCAATAAACTTTTCTCCTTGCATGGCGGTTAGACTTGTTAAGTTTTCATTACTTTCCGTGTTCATGGCAAGCCGAAAGTGTCGATGAACTCCCCTATGGAATATCCTTGGTAGACTCCCTTGAGTGAAACCATGGTGAGGACAATTTCTCACATATTCGTTGTACCTTTTCCAAGCCTCCCCAAGTGTTTCTTCTATTTCTTGTTTAAAATTAGCAATGTTATTACGGAAGTTAGTTGTCCTCTAATGCGAGTATAATTTACCAAGGAACCTCTTTTTGCACTCATCTCAAGTTGTTATAGAAAAATAACCACAATGTTCTCCCATTGTGAAGCCTTGTCTCTTAATGAAAACGAGAACAGAGATAGCTGTTGGAGTTTTAAATTTGTAAAACCCGTTTCCTAATAATAACACAATC
>OVAN01003884.1:0-27523 GCA_900406275.1 Anastatica hierochuntica
CATCACTTGATTCAATCATAATTCGAAAACAATGATTTCAACGAAATCATATCGAAATTAATTATGCTTTCAAAATAAATAATTATATATCTTATTATATAAAGTGGAACGCGTTCAATATGAACTGGATATCAAATTAAACATTCATTCATTTTTAAAAATTATGAAATTGGTTTTGGTTTCATACAAGATTTAATTATATTTATAGGTATTGATATTGCTAATAAAATGAATGTAGTTATAATTTTTTTAATTACTCATACACAATTTAGATCTATATTTAAAATTTGTGGAGAGAATCATAATTAAAAAAAATATAAATTGCAAAAATTATATTTTAAAAAAAAAATATTAACTTTTCTCACTCAAAAGAAACCACGAACTTTGAGTTGACTGAGTCATTTTAACCATAAAAAGTCAACGTTAATAAGTTAACAGAATAGTGTTAACGTTGACTTTTTCATGGTTAAAATGGTCCAGTCAACTCAAAATTAAAGGTTTAAATGGAGAGAGAAGAAGTTCATGGTTTTTTTGGCGATATAGACATACTTCGGGATTTAAATGACCTTTTTTCCCCTTTATTTGAGTGTTTTCAGCAGTAGGACTTGGTTCAACTCCTACATAAGAGTCTGCCAGCCACTTTCTCACTTTTTCAGGAAGATTTGATTATTTTTAGCTTGTGTGGAAGTTAGTTTGGCTTAGATTGCTCTATAGGTGCTCCAGTTGTGGTCTTTGTTCCTTTGATCAAATTTTTGAGTCTTGGAATGTAGATGAAGAATGGCTCTACCTTGACTGGATCATTCAAAGCTGAAAAATAATCTTCATTTTGAACACAATATTTCTTGGCATGAATTAAAATTGAAGTTCTTTGCCGGAGTTTCTTTTGATGTCCAAATTCTTGCAATTTTTGCTCCATAGGCTCACCTTTCTGTTTAAGGGTCTTTGAGGAGGTTTTTAAGCTTTTACATGTCCCTTAGATCCTCTGTGAGATGCTTGAAAACATTTGGTTGATTTCGTGCTTGGCGGCAATGAAATGGCTAAGATGCAAGAAATTGCTCGGTATAGGCTCCTTGTAGCATAAAGTGTCTATCCATGTGTTCTTGAGGTTCCAATCCTGAAAATCACCATAAAACGGTACATATATGTTGAACTGACTTGGTTACCTTGAATTATTTGTGCTTATGTGAAGTTGGACGTATCGGACTGTTTTTCTCGGCCGTAGGCTTGTCCGAATCAGTAATGGGTTGGTCGGGTTGTGTAAATGGATGGTCGGGGTGGGTAAAGGCTAAGTGAGTGCTTGGATTGGTTGGCGGTCAGTGGGGGGCCGAAGTTGGTCATGTGAGGGTGCATGACCGGTGTGGGGGAAAGAAGTGCCTCAATCGTTTGCGGCATAATGCCCTTAACACCGGTCGGGGAGTGTTTTGTGGCTGGCGGCCGGTAATGGGGCTCCTTGGGCCAGTGCTAGGTGTCTCCTGGGACCGGGTGGTGGAGTTTCTATGACTGGTCGATGCCATTATTTTGGCGAAACTCAGTATTTTGGCCAAATGTCCAGAACATGTTTAGATTGATTTTTCTTCATTTCTTTCCTTTCAATAGTAGATTCCTACGTAAAAAGTATTTAAACTTTAAAAAAAATTACTAAAAACTTATAACACCAAAATGAAAAAACTTATTTCTACGATCAAAGTCTAAAAATCAAAATCGAATGAAACTAACGAAATAAAACATATTAGTTGCCTCCCATAAAGCGTTTGTTTATAGTCAATTAGCTCGACTTCTGGGCATTTAAATGGGAGGTGAATTTCTTAAGGGAATTTTTTCCCTTTCGGTGTAGTCTATGTCTTCAAGATATGGCTTGATGTATTGTCGATTGACCCTGAAATCTCCTCCATCTTGATTCCATAATACAACAATACCGTATGGTTTCACTTCTTTGATCTTGAATGGTCCAGACAATCTTGATCTTAAATTTCCAAGAAAGAACCTTTGGCGTGGATTGAAGAGTAGAACCTGATCATTTGGTGAAAATATTCAAGGAACAATCTCCTTATCATGATATGCCTTAGCTTTTTTCTTGTAAATCTGAGAATTCTCATAAGCATTATGGTGAATTTCCTCTTGCTCATTCTGTTAAATAAATCTTCTCTCATAAGTAGGTTTGATGTCGTAGTTCAGCTTCTTTACTGTCCATTCAACCTTATATTCGATCTCTACTGGAAGATGACTTTCCATAGACAAGATGAAAAGGAGTAGTCCCAATAAGTGTTTTGTATGCTGTTCGATAAGCTCAAAGAGTGTCATCAATCCTTGTTGACCAATCTTTCCTTGTCTTCCCTACAAGTCTTCTCTAGGATCCTTTTGATTTCTCGGTTAGAGACCTCAATTTTTCTACTTGTTTGTGGGTAATAAGGTGTAGCAACCTTGTGTTTAACTCCATTCTTCTTCAAAAGATTCTCAAACACTTTATTGATGAAGTGTGATCCACCGTCACTTATCACAACTCGTGGGACACCAAATCTTGGGAAAATGATCGACTTGAACATCTTCACCACCATTTTTGCATCATTTGTGGGAATAGCTATAGCTTCCACGGGTGAAAGTCTAGAATGCTCTCAATATAAAAAAAAGAGTCTCAATACTCTCTTGTAATCTCAAATACTCTCTTTTAATCTCAAATACTCTCTACTCTTAATGAAGAGTCATAAATTCCATTTTCCCTCACAAGAATAAATTAATGGTAAAAATTAAATAAAACAATCGATAAAAAACTTACATCTTTCTCTTTCCAACAAACAATAAGAAACTTGCATTTTTCTTTTTCCAATAACCAATAAAAAAAAGGAAACAAATTTTATCTCTCTTCTTGTTCGACTCTATACTCGAAAATGGGGTTGAAGCTTCTAAATCTTCAAAATCTTTCCACCATTGACGCTAGAGCTCAAAATCGAGGTAATTCGTATTCTATTAGGTAAGTTGTATGAATTTTGAGAGAATGTTAATTCGTAATCGTAGTGAAATGTAGGGAAACATTAGTTCGTAATTTGTATAACTTGATAAAGTCTGACCAAGTTATATGTTTTGTAAACATATAACTTGGTCAGACTTTATCAAGTTATACATTTTATATAACTATACAAATATATAACTTTTTCAAGTTTGACCAATTGTAGTTTAGAGAAAACAAGAAAATGAGAAACAATTGTGAGTAACATTTATATTTATAATATAAAATTTAAAACTTATTAATTTGAAATTTAAAATTTGAAATTTAAATCTCCCCTTTTCAATATCGAACTCTTTGTTTGTCTCTCTCCTTCTTCACCATATCTCTTGATGCAATTCTGACCAGCTCATTTCTCCAACAACAAGCAAACTGAATAAGCTGCCTAGAAAACATATTTGACGTAGGAGCACTCTGAGGGATATATCTCTCTAACCAAAGAGAATTACGCAACAAGCCCAATTGTTCTGAAAATATTACTCTTCAGAGCAGCACTACATGCTGGATTCATCACAACGACATTTCAAACCTGAGAGATATGAATTTTACAAACTGGTCGCATCTTATTGTTCGCAATCTGGACTTATACGCACTCCAAAGGGTATTCCGACCAAACCAGAAGGTTACAAGATATGATTCAACTTCTCTCAGACTCTCAACCCATCAAAGGACCACATAAAAGTGGAATCACTTGAAAAGATGCTTGGAAGAAATAGTTATGAGTTTTCAAAGCCAACATACCTTCAGCTCATCTGACAAGTCTTTCCGTGAGAATTCAAGTCATATTTTATCTTTAAGAACATTATTCCAGCCATATTTTATCTTTAAGATGAGTGTCTTAGGCATCCAAAACATCCAACAAACCTCAGCATCACATTCAGGATCAAGTGCTCAAGAAGGCTTGTTTATCTCAACCCAGAAGAAGTTCAAAACCCAAGTTAAGGTTCCGTTATCACTTGCTGCAGGGGCAACCAAAAAATTCAAGTCCAAGAAGCTACAAAATTGAGTTGCTGATTTGTTTACTCTAAACCAATTTCGAAATCAATTGATGAGGAAAATCAATATTCGACTAAAGCTTCAATTATTCGGTTATCAACATTGGTTTTTAGACTTAGATTTTAATTATTTTTGGTTTAGTTTTTTGATTTAGTTTTTCGCAGGAAAACCCTAGTAGTTTAGTCTACTCATACTTTGTATTTTGCAGACTTTTAAATCATTCATCGTTTTATCAAATTTTTTTTTATCTTTTCTCCTTCAGAAAGCTGTGAATCTCTGTTCATCTTTGAATAAATTTATCGCTAAAGAGTTAATTCTCTAAGAGCCTTCTTGTTTAAGATCAATCAAAACTCTCTATCCAAACACCTACCCACCAAAATCTATCACCAAATTATCGCAGAAAACCCTTCATAAACATATCTGAATTTTCGATTTCTTTGTTCAGAAAGATCAAGGGACTAAAAACCTCCCAAAAAACTCAAGGGACTAAGAACCTCCCTTCTAAGGTTGCATCAAGTGGTATCAAAGCAATCTAAACAGAAATCACGAGTTATACCTTCTTTTCTCTCTACGATTTTTCAACTCTGTTTTTGGGAAATACTTATTTTGATCTATTTCATCACTTTTGTTTATCTCTTTTCTATCTATCTTAACTCTTTGCAAAGGCTTAAGATATAGTAATCAGCACAAAAAAAAATTCGAAAGAAAGCTGAAAAAGAATCTGAAAAAGCTGAAGAGAAATCCAGCTTCTTGTGATAAAGGGGTTGTAGCTGTAACTTCCACTACAAGTTTAAAGCCTTTGCAAATTAAAAATCTTGCAATCTGTCTATCTTCTCTTTTCTTTGGGAATGGGGAATTGATTCAAAAACATGATTTTGTTTGTGCTTGGCTGAACTTCAGATTCACGAAAAGATCAGAACATAAAACACATAGAAAAATCGAGAGAAACACTTGATAGTTTGTTGCTTCGGCTAATCCTAACGAGTTTGTTTAAGTGTTTCTAACAGGAAACCATGGCTGGAGATGTCACTAAAGGAAAAAAAGACACGAATTGTGACATTGACTAATTTGCAGATGGAAACAGTTGTTTCTAAAGTTGTTAAAAGATTGAAACTTAGTTATCTAACCAATTCTTCTCATCTTGATCAAAGTGCGCAGGATTCACAGGCCAGAAAACACGCACGAGACAAACGCAGAGGCAAAAGGCTTGCAGGAACAACTGTTTATAAGGATTCATATACAGATGAAGATATTGTGATGTCTAAATCTGTGAGGGAAAGGTCACCAACATGGAACAACAACAAACGAGCTCCAAGAGACGCAACAGTTGATGGTCCAAGGAGTTGTAACAAGCAATAACATGATTTTTCGCTTGTTCCTTCTTAAACTGAATTTATTTTCACCAGTGCTTGTGATAAACTAACCTGTTTTGGGCCGAAGAAATCGAGTAGTCTTGTTTTAGTGTCTCAAGTCATGGAAGAAAACGTAGCAGAAGAAGAACAGAAGAGCTCAATACAAAGTGACGTGATGGAGCAGCTGAGCAGCTTGGAGTCGAGCACAAGTTCTAAGACGTTGATTCCTAACCTGCAAAAGCATTGTAAGGAATTTGTTATGAGTAATTATGTGCCTGAAATGTTTGTTATGGTTAGTTCTAAGGATGTAAAACGTTTTGGTCTTGAAAATGTGAAAGAATTCTCTGTTTCAAATTCTGTTTTTCATAACATGATTCATTCTTTTAAGGACTTTGAGCCAAATAAATTTTCTGAGCAAAAACGTATTTCTTGTGGTAATGACATCAAGTCTGGTATTGTTTTGAGTTTTGATCAGTTTAGGGAACATCAAAAAAGCCTTGATCACCTTGAAAAGACATTAGAGCTTGTTCTGCAACAATCTGATTTTTGTTTCAGAAAACCTTGTGATTCATTTGCTTGTTTTAAAGATAATGACTTTGTTCAGAGTTGTTCTAAGCATAAGCTAACCATTGGTGATTTATTTTCTTCCACATGTGCTGGGAAAGAGTCTATGGTTAGGAAGTTGCAGGAATCAAAATTTGTCTTAGATGTGCTAAGAAAACAAGGACTGATTTTAAATATGAAAAGGAGTATGTCTAGAATAAATGATGCTGGTTTTCTAGACTTTTTTGAGTGATACAAAGGTTATAGAACAAGGCAGAATGAAGCTTGAGTGGCGAGAAGAAAGAGTGCAAAGTTTAAAGAGAATTTCGGGTTTTTACCGAAAGTTTGACAAAGACTTAATCACAACGGCAACCCTACTCACTGGAAGTTTAGGATTCAAATGGAGAGAATCACAAGAAGAAGCAATTTGTATAGTAGAAAGAATCGGATATAAAATACTACAAGAAAGGAAGGTTGAGCTATACGCTTTAGTCAAGGACTTGCAAACATGGCCTCATCATCTTTGGCCAAGGAAACTCATGACTCATAGTGACAATGAGCCTTTGGAGTACACAAAGGACCAAAAAGATCAACCTCCAAAGAAAACACACAAAGGAAGTTCCATTCTAAGACCTCACTTCTCCATTACTTATAAGTTTATGAGCTTGGGAGTTTTCTTTGTACTTAATATGTTTCCTTTTGATGTAGCAGATACAAATTTGAGGACAAATCTTTTTAAAGGAGGAGGGAATGATGCAATTCTGACCACCTCATTTCTCCAACAACAAGCAAACCGAGTAAGCTGCCTAGAAAACTGATTTGACGTAGGAACACCCCTCATATCTCTCTAACCAAAGGGAATTAGGCAACATGCCCAGTTGTTCTGGAAACCTTACTCTTCAGAGCAGCACGCCATGCTGGACTCATCAAAACGAAATTTCAGACCTGAAAGATATGAATTTTGCAAACTGGTCGCATCTGATTGTTCGCGATCTGGACATATACGCGCTCCAAAGGGTATTCCGACCAAACCAGAAGGTTACAAGATATGATTCAACTTGTCTCAGATTCTCAACCTATCAAAGGAACACATCAAAGTGGAATTACTTGAAAAGATGCTTGGAAGAAATAGTTATGAGTTTTCAAAGCTAACATACCTTCAGATCATCTAACAAGTCTTTCTGTGTGAATTCAAGTCCAGATCATCCATGTATGGCAAGAACATTATTCCAGCCATATTTTATCTTCAAGATGAGTGTCTTAGGTGTCCAAAACATCCAAAAACCCTCAGCATCACGTTCAGGATCAAGTGCTTAAGAAGGCTTGTTTATCTCAGCCCAGAAGAAGTTCAAAACCCAAGTTAAGGATCTGTTATCACTTGCTGAAGGGGTAGCCACAAAATTCAAGTCCAAGAAGCTACAAAATCGAGTTGCTGATTTGTTTACTCTAAACCAATTTCGAAATCAATTGATGAAGAAAACCAGCACTAGACCAAAGCTTCAATTATTTGGTTATCAACATTGGTTTTTAGACTTAGATTTTAATTATTTTTGGTTTAGTTTTTTGGTTTAGTTTTTCGCAGGAAACCCTAGTAGTTTAGCCTACTTATACTTTGTATTATGTAGACTTTTAAATCATTCATCGTTTTATCAAAAAAAGTTTATCTTTTCTCCTTCACAAAGCTGTGAATCTCTATTCATCTTTGAACAAACTGATTGCTAAAGAGTTAATTCTCTAAGAGCCTTCTTGTTTAAGATCAATCAAAGAGTTAATTCTCAAGATCTTAGACTCTCCATCCAAACACCTACCCACCGAAATCTATCACCAAATTCTCGCAGAAAACCCTTCATAAACATATCTGAATTTTTGATTTCTTTGTTCAGAAAGATCAAGGGACTAAAAACCTCCCAAAAAGCTCAAGGGACTAAGAACCTCCCTTCTAAGGTTGCATCATCTCTGCTCTCTCCTTCTTCACCATCAAGATCGAAAATTTATCTCTCTACATCTCTCTAACGCCCCTCTACACAATGAGCAATATTTCTGGAGCTTTGATTTCAAGTGGTCGTCGAGGAAGAGTTAGAACCCCAGAGTTCCAACCCGATTTTGGTGTGGTGTGTCAATCATGGAAAGGATCTCAAAATCCGACCATAATTTGTATCGTCGTTGCTGTCGATGTGTGTATGCTGCTGAGCGAAGAATAATTTCTCACTCACAATTTTCCAAAATTTTGGTGTAATTTCTCACTATCTCACTCACCATTGTTTATTATTTTGTTTTTTTTCTCTAAACTAGCTTATAAATGATAGTCATGTGTTTATATGGGTTAATGAGGCACTGGTGGATGAGGTAACACCCTTGGGACTCTTGGATGTTCAAGTTGGTGTTCTTGAAGAAGAAGTTTGACTTCTTAAGATGGAAAACCAAAACATGAAGGGTCGAGAAGTCCCGAAGAACGAGATAGGATCAATCACACCCATCGTTTTATGTGGTTGTATTCTTGTGGTTGTATTAGGAACATGGTTTTACAATTAAATGATTTGGTTGTTGTAGAACTCGTATTGATATAACTTGTGTAACTCAGCATATCTTGTGTAATTTTTTTTGTCTTTACTCATCCTCTAATGCATCAAATTTTATTAGAGTTTCATAAAAAACTAACAAATAAAATGAACATAGATCTACCAGATTTTACCAAGTCTGAGAAACTTAAAAACAAACTCAGGCTAACATATAACATACTTATTTTAAGGGGAGGAAAACCTCAAAGTGAGAATTTTTATTTTATGTGAGCTTTATTTAATGTATTTAACGTTATGAGATATTTATCCTATTTTATTTTATTTTGGTGTATTTAAGTTATTATAAATTAAGTTTAGTACAATCATTTGAAAAAAAAGTAATTATAAGGACCAAAAAGAATAACTAAGACATAAACTAAAAATAAAAATAAAATCATCAGCAGACTAATAAACAACAAATAAATTGACAGAACTAAGACTTATTAGTTAATTAAACAACTAAGAAAAAAAACAGTTATCGTTTCCATAATATGTTTCACTATACATGAAATAACCCCATGAAACACAATATATTTTTATGATATATTTGTTGATATTAGCCAAATAACATTACGAAAGTTAGGAAAATACTATTTGCACAAGATAAAACCAATTAAACTGAAAAATATCAAAAATGCAACTTGAGGATTTTAGTGAAACTTCAAACTTGGATGCAACTTACCTGATTTCGATGCTTGGCATGTGAAACACGTGCAAAACGTGATGAATTTTATTATTTTATTAATTTTCAGAGAGAGTAGAAATTAAAGTGTGGTATAACTTTTACATTTGTTTTTTTTCATTTATGAGTTCTTTGTTTATATGTTTTATATTCTCTTTTTTTCCTCTTTTTACAATAATAAATTCTTAACTAAATCTTACATAATCAATCAATTAATTAAACAAACAAAATAGCAATCTCACATAATATATTTTGACACGACTCAGATTAATTAAAGTTGCACATTGGTTTTGAGTTACACATTTTTGTGTCAAGTTGCATTGTTTATTTGTTTTCTTTTCTTTCCTTTTCTTTTGTTTTCATCTATTTCTCAAGATTAAATTCATACCTCGATCTCTCTTTTTTTTTTGTTAAATCTCACATAATTATTTAATTAAACAAACAAATAACAATCTCACATAATCAATCAATTAATTTTAATTTGATTAATCAAACTACCTAATAATATATTTTGACACAACTCAGAGTATTTTAAGTTGCACATGGTTTTTGAGTTACACATTTTTGTGTCAAGTTGTAGACGATAATTTTCAATTTAATGAAAAGATGTTTGTTGCTTTGAGCTTTAGTAGGCCCAGGCGATGACACATTTATGGTGTTTCTCTTTCCCGACGTCTAATCGCACCTTTTCATTAAAAGATATTTTGCTCCTCTTCATCTTCCAACATCTAACTTCTTCTTTGTCCAAGAAAAACCAAAAACTTTCTCTCTCTTTTCAAGCTTTCGAAGATGTTGATCTCTGTTGTTTCTGCATTGATCCTCTCTGGTATGTTTATCATCCTCTGATATGCGTTAGGAATTTTGCTAGCTATACCCTATAACCACCGACTGTCTTTTTCTTTTTTCCGGTAGGAGTTTTGCTCTCGGCAACCATCTCTAAGTTTATCTCCCCAAATTGGAGGGGAGGACACTCCGCAGCAAGTTGGTTTTTTTCTTATGCATGTGGAATTATGAAATTAGTTACGTTGGAACTATTGATTAGTGTTTGGTCGGTTAGGGTTTGGTTAGTTTTGAACTGTGGGTTGAGTAGTGTTTTGGTTTGTGTCTTCGTAAGGGGTAGTGGTGGCGGTGGTGATAGCAATAACGGTAACGGGGAAGAAGAAGAAGAAGGCGTCATCTTCAGGCTCTCACTTCTTGTCCTTCTGATTATGACTTTCCAGTGGATAGATGGGGAAACGACATTAGCCCATTCGGAGACCTCGACAGCGATAATGAAGGTGGTGGTGGTGATACAGATGGTGGTTACCCCGGAGACCCCCACAGCGACCCCGACAGCGATGAGCCTTGATCCCTTGATATTGTTAACATTAACTCTTAAGTTTTTAATTGATTTTTGAACTAAACCAAACTTCATTTTGCCTTATGTTAATAAAATTGGTTTGTTATGTTTGTTAGTTAATCTTTTCTTATGCGCTTAAATTAGTCAATGCGTTTAAAACGTGCTTAATCACATAAATTAAACAAAGGAAAAATAAAAAATGAGATTAACAAACCCGAAACTATGATATTCACACCAAGTTTCACTTCTCTTATTGAGTAATTTAACCGAAACTATGGAATTCACACAAAGTTTCACTTCTCTTCTTGAAAAACTAATGATATTCACACTAAATTTCACTTCTCTTGCGATTTCAAAAGGAAGAACACGAGGGAGAGTTTGTCGATTTTGATTTTTGAGCAGATATGTTTTTTTAAAGATCCAATTGAATCTGGGTCGGATCCGGACTACCCAACTCATGTGTGGTTGGGTTGGTAATTACTTAAAAATCAGATGTCCTTTTAGTCTTTTCCCCTTATTACGAATTATTAAAATAAAGAAGGAAAAAATGTTTTTAGTGAGGAGTAAATTGGATCACTTTTTCTCAACCCACTTAGACATGTAGTCAACATACACAACAATGTATTTGTTACCAAAAGAAGAGGGAAACAAACCCATAAAGTCGATTCCCCAAATATCAAAAACTTCAACTTCTTGAATGAAGTTTTGTGGCATCTCGTTTCGTTTGCTGATGTTCCCTCGTCTTTGGCACGAATCACACTTAGATATGAAGTCTTGGACATCCTAAATATGGTAGGCCAACAAAAACCAGCTTGTAATACCTTAGAGACTGTTTGAAAGTTGCAAAGTGTCCACCATAATCCGAACCATGACAAGCGAAAAGAACACCTGATACATCTTCTTCTGGGATACATCTTCCAAACATTTCATCAAAACACTTCTTGTATAAGTGTGGCTCATCCCAAAAGTAGTGTCTAACATCTTTCAAGAACTTCTTCTTCTTGTAACCGAAGAATTAAGGAGGCTCAATGTCAGTTGCATGATAATTAGCAATGTGTACGTACCATGGGTGTGGAAGGTGCTGATTTTAAAGCTCCTTTGGAACGTCCATCAAGGTGAAATAAAATTTTAACAGCGTTGATACACACTTTAGGAGTAAGGATCATATCCTTTGGGAGATTGCAAAGTAGAACACTCTCTTTTTGATTCTAGAGGAAGAAACTCGTCGATTAGGATTATCCATAACCGCTCCCACTGTTGACAGAAAGGGACTCCCAAGAATAAATGGCATTGTAGAGTCTTTACTTGTCTCAAGAATTTGGAAATTGACAGGAACCAAACAGCCGCCTACTTGCATTGTTACATCCTTCACGAATCCGTTTAAGGATCTCACAGCATCTCCGAACTTGAGAGACATTGGAGAAGGCTTGATGTCAGTAGTACCCAATTAGTTTGTAATGGATTTAGGCATGACATTTACAGTAGCTCTGAAGCCACAAAGAGGTTCTTGAAAATCCACACCATTGATTTCACATGAGAAGACAAACTTTATCGGGTCTTCTATCTTTTGAAGCCTCCTTTGATGTGGTGCTTTGTGTGTTGGCTCGTCAATATCAAAGCTTGGTAATGGCAACAACAACGATTGGAATAACATCCACCAATTTTTGCATAAGCTCAACTACATTTTCTTCCTTGTATTGAATGTCAATCGCCTTGCAAGATTTCGGGTTTCTATGGATTTGAAGATCTTCACTGGCGAAGTTTTCTCGGTTTTGGTTTTGATGGGAATTCTCTAGACTACTGATATAGTGAACTTCCTCTTGATTCCCATGAACATCATTGCCTTTATGATATTGAATAACACTTCCAGCGGCCTCTCTCACATCCTCATGGCGATTCATACCCATTTGATTGCTCCTTAGAAGTTGATCGACCATAGATTTCATCTCAGAGATCTCTACGGAGTTGGAGTTCGGTTTTATGGCATCTATAGTTATCTCTTAAGTTGGATATGAATTTTTATTGCTCTCATCTAGGTTGTAAATAAGGATCTTAGCTTGAGCAGCGGTGTTAGTCATGAATTTCCCTTGGCTTGCAATGTCGAGTGTCATCTTGAATTTTTCAGCAATTTCTTCGTAGACGAAGTTGATCAAATTCAGTTCCGTGAAACCATGATGAGGGTAGTCTCTTTGGTACTCCTCGAAGCATTATACTGCCTTGAAGAATGATTCATTCAATCCTTGTTGAAAATCCCAAATTTGTCTTCTCATCTGCTCTAGTCTCTTCTTCGGGTTGAAGTGTTTCAAGAAGGCTCTCTTGCATTGATTCCATGTAGTGATTGATCCAGGTGCAAGAGACTTTAACAACTTCTTAGCGTTTTCATTTATAGAGAATGAGAACAACTTTCACTTCAAATAGTTAAAAACTCCGTTGGATGTTCTTATGCTGCAAATTTCTTCGATCTTTTCAATATGATCCATGGGGTCTTCTTCAGCTAAGCCACCAAACTCATTTTATCAGCCCAAAATACAAATTCATGGATGATATTAAATACTCCAGGAGGTTGTGCAGGGCATATTTGGTTTTGGTTGGTGTAGGAAGCGCTTGGTGAATCGAGTTGTTCGATTGTTTGATGTTGAAGCTCTATTTCGATCTTCTTAGAATAAAAAAAGAAAGAATATTATGTAGTACTTTATTTCCTTGATATTTCAAAAGAAGATAATCAAATCAAGGAAAATTAAAAAAAAAAGACAAGAAATGTAAAACGAAAAAGCCTTAGACTAAATCCTAATCTGAAACTCATAGGTAAATGAATTGGTCCCGATTTAACCCTGAGAATTAGCACATGCTGCAAGTACATAGCGGTTGTGGTAGTACTTAGGAATTGAATCCTCAAGGACCAAGAACCACGCTATGAGTTTATGAGAATCGAACTGAGCTGAAGCGAAACTATAAGGTTTTGTTTGTGGAATTGTGAGGCACAAAATTAATAGTAGATTAGACTAAAACCAGAACGTAAACAATGTAAAATTATCAATAGGAGAAAGCATTGGGCATTGGAGAAATCTCAAGTTATCAAGGATCAATTAAAGCGGATAAAAAGACCGATAAATTCAATAGGTAAGCCCTATAACTTGAATAATGCAAGGATTATCAATCTACTTCCGTAGTATCAATTATTGATGTCGAAAAAACTAAATTATTGGTAATCAAGTGAATAAACAAGCATAAAGTTCAGATTCGATAGTTCACAAAAACTCGATAAAATCACTCTCGTGAAGACCGACGTTTTTGCTAATCGAGATTAAACAAGACAATTAAAAAACAATTTTGGTGAGTAAATTAATCCTAAATGACAGTAGGAATATGGTCAATCAAGCAACAATCATCAAACAACAATCTAGATGAAGAACCCTAAGGAAATCATCAAATCTAACAACCTAACAATCAATCCATGAATCCCCTTTGAAAACTCCTAAATCCAACAAGTAAACTACTGAAAACTAATCATGACATTATTTAAACATGAGAAATGATAAGTAGAAAACGCCATAGATTAAGAGTCAAAGGTTTAGAAAACTTAGCAATATCGATTACAAAGCGAGATCTTCTTCTTAGAAGCTATTGAAATCAAATCTTTTTAAGGAAAAGGTACGGTATAAGTTCAATTCCTCCTAAGGTATTTTTCTCTCTAAAATTCGTGGTTCTTCTTTTAAAGAAAGGCTAAAAACAAGTATTTATAGGATTAGGTCAAGAAAAGTCGGTTTATGTTAAGTTGGGGTTGTAAATAGGTTGAGACCAGTTTAGGAGGTATTTTTGGCCCAGACTGGTGCGAGAATGATTGCCAACCGGTTAGGGAGGTTCTTGGCACCGGTTGATGCTTCATTTTTTTCAAAACCCGTTCACAACTCACTTTTGGGTAGATTCCAGCTTCAGGGTAGACATATCAGTCTTCGCTAAAAAGTTTATAACTTTTGATACAGAGATCCAATTTCCTTGAAACCAACTTCATTTGAAACATAACTTAAAATTATAGTTTCTGTCCAAATTTTATCATAATCCATTGAGGGCAAGGCCTTCTTATTATATGATCTTTCTGATGCATCAAAACTGTCCAGAAACTGACTTTTGCCCTAAATGAGTCCAAATTGCTCCAAAATGCATTGTTCGGCCTGAAAAGACTTTTAAAACTAAAAATGAAAAACAAAAATACGAGTTTTGATAAAGAAAAGCATAAAAATCTCTAAAAATGAATAAAAACCTAAGGTAAAAACTTGTAAAAATACGGTTTATCATGAACTTAAATGTTTATGTTACTACGGTTTTAGCTGTTAGTTTTGGAAGACGAGGCCACAGTTGAAATTTCTACTGAAGCTATAACCTCTGAATCAATCAAAGTAATACCTCTTAAACCTTCTTTTCGTTCAATGGAGGCCAAGTCCAGGTAGGGTAAGCCATCAGGAGGCTCTCGCTCCCGTGGTAGTGTGAAAAACAAGGTTTCTACTGGCTTTTTCAGAGACACGATTAGGGATGTTCCTGATGATGTTACCTTGAAACATTTTCAAGAGTTCACTCCCATCTCAACTATTTGCAAGACATCCAAGGCCAAGGGGAAGAGTGCGAAGACTGGTCAGTCGGAAGGTGGAGAACTCAATTCCCAAGGTAAAGAAATGATTGTTGTTGAAGATGATGTTTCTCTTAGACGTGTATCCAGACCAAGGGTGTCTAAGGGCAGTCAGGATTCTGATGGTCCCCTCATTAAGAGGACTTGATCTGATTTAGGAGACAGAATGTCCCCACCTACTTCTTTTGTGCCCAAAGGAGGATAGGGTTGGAGCTTTCTCATTCCAGGCCATGCTCCGTTTTGGACGATACTTGGGGATTGGTGACATTAATGCATCACATAAAACAAGAGGGATGTTCCTTCCCAACTATCAACAATTTGGCATACACAAGAGGATACTTGGATGTGGCATACTACTTTGGTCAAGTACGTTTAGCATAGTGCCATATTTTTCCAATTTTAATTTGGTTCTGATTCATAGAGTTTCAACGTTTGCATGCATTTTGCGAATGCTTTTAACAAGCCTTTCTTAAAGTATGAGGATTAGTTTCAAGGTTTTCCTGATGTCAAGGAGCTTCAGGACGTGAAGCCTGCATTTCTAGAAACCAAGACTCGTCTTGACCAGGCTAGGTGTCGGGCACAAGGACGCCAAGCTCAGGTAGAGGAGCTAAAGTCTCAGATGGAGACACTGACTGGGAAAAATGTTGATCTGAGTTTGGACCTTAAGGTGAAGGGCAATATGATTAATGCCCTTGAGCGTGCTAAGAAGACTACCGACGCCAAGGTATCTAAGCCGATTACTATCAACAAGGATCTTATTGCAAACAAGGAAAATTAAGTTAACGTGTCTTTAGAGTTGGAAAGAGAGAAGTGATACGTGCTTCCGACAAAGAGAAGTTCAAGAAAAAGAAGAAGGATATGACTGTTCAGATCTACGCACAAGATATTCAGGCAAACGTTGATCTCCTCACTGGCTCATTTCCAAGGAAATCAAAAAATGTTCAAGCTGAATATGATCGCCTTGCGGCCCTGCTTCCTGTTGCTATTGATACATTTGACAAGGTCCAGGTTTCTGACTTCTCTGTAAGTAAGCTTCCCCAACCCCAAGTCTCTGAAAGGCAGGTGTTCCTATGGCTCCAGCTTCAGTGACAGATGCCTATAATTGGTCAGGTGAGCATGGAACCAATCTTGGCCTTGTGAATGTCGATGAGGTTTGAGAGCGAATTTCCAAGGAAGTTAACAACAAGGATTCCGGTGACCAGGAGGCTTGATCACAATTCCTCCCTCTCTTTGCTTTTAATCGGATTTAAGCTTTTGCTAGTTCTAGAGTTTATGGTATTTTTTTGAGAACCAGTGCTTAAGGGAGCCTTTAAACTTTTATCTTGTTCTGGATTTAAACTAGTTGCCTCGGGAGGCATTTAAACCCTTATTTCGGTTTGAGATTCTTGTGTCTCTTTTAATATCAAATACTTTTGTTTTGCTAGTTGTTTATCCCTTCTTGTTTTGAAGTTATTTGAAGAATACTTGAGATTCCTTTTCTTGAGACCATTTGGAAGGCTTAGGTTCCGTAGGGATCCGTTTCCTTCGTAATCTTGTTTCAATTGGTTCAAGTTCACCTGAACACATATTGATTTTTTTAAAAAACTTTAAGATTTTTTTCAAAGGTTTGAGAATTTAATGTAGAGTTTGAGGACTTTCATTCAAGTTGTTGAGTCTCGTCAGATTTCGATATAGTATCGGATTTCTTGAATCTTTTCGTGCACCATGTCCCTGGGATCCTTCTCGTTTGGTTTCCTGGAACCCTTGAGTCGTTAAGTCTTTGGAAACCTTAAAATGTTAGATTTTGAGAGCTTTTAGTCTGCCAATTTCCTGGTAGCTTGGAGTGTATAATCGAAACTCTGAAACCTTTAAGTATTAGATTCCTACGAATTCAAAATAGATAATAGGATATTGAGACCTTATAAAAGTATTATGATTCCATGAATCCCTACATTAACGATGGGTTCTAAGACCTTACGATGTTTCAACTTTCTGGGAACGTGTACTTGAATGATAGGATTTTAAGATCTTTTGAAGTATCAGGCTTCTGGGAACCTGTACTAGAACAATAGGATTTTAAGACCTTTTGATTGTCAAGTGTCTGGGAACCTGAAATTTGATAAAAATGGTTTTAAGACTATTAGTATCAGGGTTCTAGGAACCTGAAATTTGATGATAGGATTTCAAAACCTATAAGTATCAGGTTTTTGGGAACCTGAAATTTGATGATAGGATTTTAAGACCTATAAATATCAGACATCTGGTAACCCGAAATAAATATTTTGATATTCTTTGTAAGTGATAAATACAAACGAGTGGTGTTAACCTTATCCTTATATTATACATGAATACAAAGTGAGAGAAGATCTTGACTTTGACACGAAGTATTGAGAAACAAGTGATATCGATTAGTCTTCAGTTGCTTGGTGATGATGGTTCTTGACCTTTGGGTGTTCACTCAGAGGTGTTCATCTCCTAAACGACATATGAAGGGGTTTATGAGATAGGGGATGGGATCATTATGAGGAGCTACCTATGTACCCTATTAATGGATCAAACCTAACGTAGTTCGATTTTGGGAGAGTACGTAATGGTAATACTTTTTAAGGTGCATGTCAGTCCACGATCGTATTTTCGGTACTCTGATTCGTACCTTTACGAGCTTATAGATTTCAGGGTGTACCGAAAGATGATTCGATAAGGGCCCTCCCAGTTGGCACCTAATATTTCAACACCTCGCTCTTTGGTATATTCATATACTTTTCATAATATGAGGTCTCCTACTACATACCTCCTTGGTTTAACGTTGGAGTTATAGTAATCGTGCAATTACTTGTTGGTAATTCTGAATGCGGATCAACGCTTGCTCTCGATGTTCCTTGATCAGGCCGAGGTTGTCCAGTAACAGTTGGTCTTTGGTTTTTGGATTGAGACACATAGGGTTCGCCAAAGATTGCCTCGCAATAAATGTTGCTTTCGTTCTTGACCGCTTTGCAAGTTAGGAGTTCTTTGTCCTAATATCTATATTTGGTCATAGTTGTTTTCCAAAGCTTTTGTTTTTTGGTGTAAGTTTTATGTCTGTTATCCGGTTTGATGCAAACCAGCTTTTGGCTTCGGGGTTTTTTTTATAAACTCGCTAGCTTTTGACTTCGGAAAGGTGAATTCCTTTGTCTGCTCATGTATATTGCTGTATGTTTTGCCCAGTATTTACAAGTATCGGCTGATTTTTCAAACAGAAAATATAGTGATTTGTTGGACTAAATATAATAACAACTAGTTAAAACATAATATTTTTGTTGATATTTTACGGGGGAACCTTTTAAACTCAAAAATAACTTCTCCAAAGATAGTGACATCCCAGGTCTAAGTTTGTACCAAGTCTGGAATAGGTTTATGTGGAAAGTTTAAAGAAACTATAAAGTAAAACATGCTAATCTTTACTCTGGGGTTTAGCTCTCCTAGTGGTATGTTTGGGTGTGGTATGTATAGTGATGTAATTTTAGTTTTTTGCTTCGCCTTTTTAGCACCTCCAATGGAAGTTTCTTGAAGATTCTCTCATAAATAAAAATTTATAAATTAGGAGAGAGAAATTGTGGAGTCTTTTATTTAAGAGATTGAAAAGAGAGATTTTGAAAAACTCAAGTATCTCATTTGAAAGATTCCACCCACACATGTCACTATATTATTGGTCAACATATTTTTAATAGTTAGAAATTAACTACATAACTAAATAACAATAAATTTATTAATATTACTAGAGTTTTGACCTGCACAATCGCACTGATTTTTTTAAATAACTTAAGATTTTATTAATCATGTTTAGATTTTTCGAATATCGGGTTTATAATTTTCGGTTATTTCAAGTTTCGGATTTGAGTTCAGGTTCAAAACTTTTACAATTTTCAGTTATATCGAATTCTAGGTTCGGTTTTGATTTGAGATTTTCGAACTTTCAGATTTCCTGGGATACTCGTATGGGTTCAGTTCGGATAATATCCAATACCCGAAATACCGTGAAACAAAACCCGTTAGAGTATTTAGAAAAACATCCAATGACTAAATTTAAATTTTTATAGTTTATATAAGTTATTTATATTTTTCTACAGATTTTTATCACTTTATAATTTTTTTGAATTTTTGTAACAAATTTTATTTAGAAAATAATAATATTGTAATATAATTATCTTAAAAACTATGGATTTATTTAAAATTTGAAAACAAACTATATTTAAATTTGCTGAAAATTGATGATTTTAAATTGTGTTTGTTTACAATTTTGATAGTGATTAAGTGAAAAAAAATATTAGAATATTCTAATATGTTTGTTGAAATATGTAAATGAGTAATCTAAATTAATTTAATTTATTATATATATTTAATAAAATTTCTAAAATATCTTCACTTTAAAAAATAACACATGAAAAAGTTTATGCCTTCCCTTTTAATAAGATAGATATTAGCTAAAATACTCGTGTGAATATCTCACCATTAAAAATCTTTGTTTATGTCCGTTAAGTTTCCTCTATTTTTTAACATAAACACATTTAGATGGGAAAAAGACATGTTGTAAAGAAGACGAGCTCTCCTACGAAAAACGGCCAATTGATGCCTAACTCACCCCATATCTAGTAATTTGTTTTTAAAATTATTGACTGTACCATTATATATCCACACTTATAATAAATTTGAATTGGATACCTAAACTACATTAAATCAGCCTATATATACCTAAAAGCGACAACGTGTCAGCTTTGCGGAAATATTATCGGTTGGTTGATGATATGTCAGTTATTTGCAAAACTGCTTCATTTTCATAATTAATTTTTTTATTACTTTTAATTTATTTTTACAAAATAAAAACAAACCAAAAGAAGAAGGAAGAAAAAACACCGATTACTGATTTCATGGGATCTAATCGGAACTCTTTAAAACTCGGCCATGGTTTCTTCTCTCCGTCTTCTTTTCACAACAAACAAAAAGAAGAAATTTCTGAAAACCCACAAAAATTTTTGAAACACAGATAGGAAATGGAGAGAATGAAGACGAAAAAGCACATACCTAGGTCGGGAGATTCGAGAACTGAAGAGGATTTGAAGTGAGAATGGAACAAGCATAAAGAGAACTTTGAGCAACGAGCTCCCATTTGATGGAATCAGATGGTCTGAAGATGAATCAAGAGTATACGAGAGTTTTCATTGTTATCGTCGGGAAGTTCAAGTCATGAACAGTTTCTCAAAAGAAACTCGTCTTCGTCGATAAGAAAAGTTTCTGGCTTTCTTCTTCTTCTTCTGTAGACTTCCTTTTCTATCTAAGTCGTCGTCACAGGTCAGTCTATTGATCTGTAGACTTTTCCTCATAACAAATCGATTATTAAAAACTCAGATTCAAGAACAAAATCAAAGTCTATGAATCACTAAGAACCAAATTGGCTCTAACCGAGCTAGACGAAGAATTACTACTGTATCTTCGTTTCTATTGCCTTCCTCTTTGACCATTCATATCTCTCCGGCTTCCTCTCCAAGGCAGAGAATTACTCTGACTTCGTTTTCTTCGCGACGGCTACTGAAACCCTAGATCCAATTCAATATATCTCCGATGATTACTCCGAGGTAAACTGTTTCTCTTACTCTCCCATGTCTTTCTCTGATTCTTCGATTGATTGCCATAGAAGATGCGGAAATTTGTGAGAAATACATCGTTGAAGATTCATTAGCTGATTAGTATCTTATACAATTCTTCTTTTCGTGTCCATGTGTGTGGTTTGATTTAGGTTCTGACCTGTTCGTTGTAGACGAAGAAGAAGACGGCGTCTTCTAATTTTTTTTTGTTTTTTCTTCCTATTTTTTGCTTTTGTTTTTATTTTGTAAAATTAAATTAAAAATAATAAAATAAAAAAGATACTTCTCAAAACGAGGCCATTTTTTCAAATAACATATTCATCAATCAACTGGTAATATCTCTGCAAAATTGACATGTTGTCGGTTTTAGGTATGTCTAGACTGATTTAGAGTAGTTTAGATATCCAATATAAATTTATTATTAGTGTGGGTATATAATAGCACAGTCAATAATTTCATTAACGGATTAATCGATATAGAGTGAATTGAAGCATAAATTGACCGTTTTTCCAGCTCTCCTACGAAAATTTTACTTTAGTCTGGTCCAACGGATGTGCTGTCCTAATAATGAATTCTCACGGTCCAAATTTTCCGTATTTTCTAGCTTCTAATCTCTTTTATTCAAAGAGAAAAATCTAACACATTAAAAGGAAACAAATCGCACAAGTGTAGAAAGATAATACGTAAGAGAATATTGAATAAAGAAGTCATGTTTTTATGCAAAAGGACAGCGTGAATTTAATTAAGCATGTTGAAGCATCATATCATATAGTAGTAGAGATCTACTGTCAAGCTTGACCTTCCTTTACAGCCTTGTACATTTCATCTATCACGCTCTGTCCATAATGCCAAAAGAAAAGAGAGTTAAAAAGAGCTGATGTTTTTAGCAAACTCAATATCTCTTAAACTGGTTTGAAAACTTTTACCTGATAGTATTTGAGCAATTGAGGCCTCTTCTTTTTGTAGGTTGGAGTAAGAAGGTCTCTCTCTATGTCGAAAGCCACAGGTTCAAGATGAATTGCTTTAATAATCTCAAAACTTTTCAACTGTAAAAGCAGAGTGTTATAAAAGGCCAAAAGAAGACAAAGGAAAATAAGAAGGAAGAGAAGAATAAGAAGAAGAGAAAGAAAACCTTTCTATCTTTGGCGGTTTTAACGAGTTCTCCAAGTATGAATGCTTTTGCCTTTGCGTTCTGGCATATGGAGCTGAAGTCTCCATTAACTCCATTCTCTACGGCCCAGCGTTCAAGAGTTTGTTGGGTTGGGTTAGCAACTGCGATAAGGAAGGACTCGAAGCTATTCCCATACACCCATATCTATATAAAAAAACATATTGATGAAATCTTGTGACTATAAAGAACATACAATCAGCTCTACTTACCGAATCAACAGCTTCTACTTGCCCGTAGACATTTTCTAAATTCTCAACCGCAACATATTCTCCTTGTGCGAGTTTGAAAATGTTCTTTTTCCTGTCAATTATCTTCATGCTTCCATCTGGTTGCCATTCCCCAACATCACCTGGTACGATATACATAGGAGACGACAGAAAGAATCATTCACAAAGTTAACAAAGGAGAAAATGGTTGCACAAAAAGAGTCAAAGTATTGCGGGTTTACTTAGTTACCTGTGTGCAACCATCCATCAATAAGAACCTCTTTTGTGAGGTCTTCACGTTTATAGTAGCCAGAAAAAAGGGTTTTCCCACGGATGCAGATTTCGCCACGAGGAATACTTGCCAGAGCATCATATTCCATGTTAGGGATAGATTCGAGGCGTATATCGACGTTTGGCACTGGTGGACCAACTGTTCCAAGCATGCCCATTTCGTCCGGGAACGTTACAAATGTTCCAGCACAGCTCTCAGTTAGACCTAAGCAAGGAACAATGATAAGATAAAGAGCTTATTAGCTATTTGAAGGATCTTGATCTTCTGGGTAGAAAGTGTTTGAGAATAGGGACCATATCCTTGTAGAACATGACAACATGCCACAACTCTTAGAAATGACTCAATGTGACGAGCGAGAGGAGCAGCTCCAGATAGAATAATCCTCACATTGCCTCCAAGCAATTGTTTAACCTTGGAAGAAAGAGGGAAGAGATTACGTGCAGGAAGTTTCAAAAGAAATTCAAATAATTCGTACAATAAGTCGATACCTTGTTGAAAACGAGCTTGTCACAAAATGGAGAGGCTGCCACATGAGACCGTCCCTTCTTCATATTTCCAAATTTACTGAGGACGTCTAAATGTGTTAATCTACATACATTTCGATTTTAGGTAGTTACAGAGAGAGAGATTCTGACTCTTACTAGGAGAAAGCAGCATCAAAGACCTTCTTTTTGAAGAAACCTCCAACAGATAGTTTCTGTTGCAATCCTGTTGGAGATATAGGTGGTTGAAGAGATTTTTCTCATTAGGATAAAAAAAAATTCCATATTCAATAAATAAGACTGCAGAAAGTACCCGTGTATATTCGATCTAGGACGCGAGGAACAGCGCAAAAAAGAGATGGTTTTAGCTCACCAAGGTCTTCTATCAACAATTTGACATCCTGAGGACAACACATGGACACATAAATTTAGAACTAGTTGGAAGTAAGATTTTTCTTTAGCTTGTACTCACCCCACGCCAGAAACCAATTGAACCACCAACTTGAATAATACATTCCTCGATAGCCCGATCAAAGACGTGCGCAAGAGGAAGATACGAAATATAAACATCCTTCTCAGATAGCTGTTTTAAATTTTTTACCAACAAAGAGAAGAAAATTCAATAAAATAGAGACTTCAAAATTGTAGCTTTCCATGAACAAAATGGGAAGAAAACTCACGGTTTCATTCACACTCTTTAGAAAATGCATCACACCCGTTGTTATCGTAACAATACTCTCATTTGAAATCAAGACTCCCTTTGGATCACCAGTGGTTCCGCTAGTATACATAATCGTGCATATGTCACTTTTCTTTTTAACAGGAAGATCATATTGCTTACCTTCACCCTACATAGATAGGAAAAAATGTTCACCGTAAAAATAGAAGAAGAAAAAGATGCCAAAGAAGTTGAAAAGAAAGCCTCCTACCAGGCTCAAAAACTCATCCCAAGCATGTATTACCAATCCCAGCTTTTCAGCTTCTTCTTTCTGGTCTGAGTTGACACAGCCAAAGCTCACAACAGCTGCATTTGTAAGTAAACACGGATGATCACTAATTAATAGCATACGAAGAAATGGGTGAATAATTGATTCATTTTAGTATGATCACTCACTCTTCAAATACTTTGTTGAGTTTAGACATGTCTTACAAAGCTGACAATTGAAACAGAAAGGAGAATAGTTAAAATGTGTTGTAGATCACATATAGATAACATGAGATACAAGTGAAAGAGACCTCAAGGATCTTCTTTTCCTCCACAAAAGCAATTGAAATCTCTGAATGGGAAATAATGAATTCCACGGCACCAGTGCCTGCACGATCAAAACAAGACGGTTAAATACACTAGAAAGACTTCATCAGAAAACTAGAATGATCAATTAGTACCTAATGTATCGTATAAAGGGACACAATACAGTCCATATGCATTGCAAACCTGTATCAGAAATATACAAATCAAATCCACAAAGTAAATAAAAGCAATCAAAGGTAGTAGAAAAGACATTAGACGTATTCCACACACCTCCATGCTTATGATCCATTCAGGACAATTTGAACCATATATACCACATTTTGATCCCTACATTTTCCACATATCCGCAACACACACAAAAAGAAACATATTTTAGACAAAAAGGAAACAACCAATCAAAAGATTTAAGAGAGGATATGGATTTTCAACCTCCTCAATCCCACAACTACGAAGAGAATTTCCAAGTTTAATGACAATATCATAAACTTCTTTGTATGTTTTCCACGAGTATTTTCCTGCCTGAGAATAGACTAAATGACTAATGATTTCCAAGGAGCTCAAAGTCTGACATTAAAAAAAAAAAGGTAAAACCTTCCCGTTGGCAATCTCACGGCGGCCAAGCATTCGATTGTTTGGATATTTCTCAACAGTCATGCTGCAGCCACAAAGACATGGTAACATCTAAACGAACTACATTTACAGTTAGAAATTTTAGAAAATGTAATATTTTGTAGGAAAAAGAAAAAAAAGGGTAGATGTGGTTGGAAAAATCCAGCGGCTCATTCCTTTCAAGGCAGAGATAGGATTACATAATGATTCCTACAAAAATCTAAACGAAATTGTATACGTTTTGATATGAAAACAATCAGGGTTCTAATACTATTTTTTTAATTCAGAAAAACAATAGTGAAGGACCCTCACCTGAAAATATCCCAACAGCTGTCTATCCCATCGATCGGGTTAGGGAATCCATCTTTGGCGAAAGTGCTGCGATAGACAGGACCAACGGAAGGTTTTCCATCGGTGGCTTCCTTAGCTTCTTCCACCTCCAAGATGAATCTCTTCTGCTGCGACCTCATCTCTCTCTCTCTCAGTGTTTCTGTCACCAATGGTTATATTTGAATCAGAATGCAAGCTAGTGCGTGAGAGAATTGGCGGCTTAAAACACGGGTTGTTTATGGAACTAATTAAAGCTTTTCATGGCATTTTAGTTTAGTCAATTACTTTTTTAACGGTTTCTATTTATTTACTTTAAATTGTTTTTGTGTCGGTAGTAAAACTCCATATAATTAGATTTAATATCAGAATTATGTTTTATAATTGGAGATATTGTCAAAAATAACCTAAAACATATCTACAAAAATGAAAGTAACATCAAACATTCTTTTTTGTAAAATTACTCAAGGGGTAGGAAAATTACAATTAACACTCTTATGACCAAACAAAAAAAACCGAAGTGACAATTACCTTTCTAACCCTGAGAAGTCTGATTAGAGGTTATAGACTTTAATCAGAGTCTGCATATATAATTAAATTATGTATTTAAATTTAAAAAGTCATAAAAATTAATTTAATACAAAATGTTTATGAATAAAAATAAATATGATCAATTACGACATATATAAATTTAAATTTCATAAAATTCAATCAAATGAAACGATGTAAGATAATTTAGATAAGAAAAAACATATTTAAAACTTCTAGAAGAAGTCTGAATGAAGACTATGTTTGAAGTCTCCAAATATAACTAAATCTCTTACTTTAATCAAAAAAATTATGAAAAATAATTTGATAGAAAATGTGTATGCACTAACTAAATTTAATCAGTTGCTACGTATATAAATTAAAATTTCATAAAACAAGTCAAATTAACCCAATTAAGATAACAACACATGCACTAGTTAGTTAAAATATAGGGTTTAGGGTTTAGGGTTTGAGGAAGACAAATGTGCATTGTTTGTAATTGAAGGTTTTGGCCAAACTTCAAGGGTCAACTTTAAGGTTTTAAATTTGTTTGTTCTAAATATGAAATCAACAATTACTTGATGTTTATGAATGTAACAAACATTTTTTATGTTTTATTTTAGTTTTTATCAAGAATTTTATGTAATATTAATATCTGTCAGGAGACTTCTCAGTAAAGTCTGAGTTAAGACTTCATTTGAAGTCTGAAAACATAATTAAATCTTGTACTTAAATTTAAAAATCATGAAAAATAGTGTGAAGAAAAATGAGTATGCATTAAATAAATATAATCTGTTACTATGTATATAAATTAAGATTTCATAAAATTAAGTAAAATTAATACAAGTAAGATAAATGAGACTAGAAGCAACACATGCACTAGTTATAGTTTAGGGTTTAGAGTTTGGAGAAGACAAATGTGCATTGTTTATAACTGAGGGTTATGGCTAAATTTTAAGGATCAACTTTAGTATTTAAAATTTGTTTGTTCTAAATACTAAATCAACAAATACTTTATGTTTATGAATATTACAAACATTTTTTTTTAATTTTTTTATGTTTTATTTTGGTTTTTATTAATATTTCTGTTTAGAGGACTTATATAAGAAGTCTTCTAGCATATTGCACATGAAGTCTGAAGTAAAAAAATCATTTTTCCGCTCAAAATTTTGAGGAAAATTATTGTCCCGCCTAAGTTGTAGATTCTTTCTCGATTTCAAACAAAATTTGAAGTCTACTATGTTAGAAGGGTACACTTCATTTAGAACTCTACTTAGGTTTTACATAACCCTAAAATTTACCTACCATATATATGTTTAAGACCAGTAAAAAAATTAAAAAAACACGTTTTCACATTCTCTCCTCTCCTCTCCACGTTGCCGCCACCGTCCATATTCTTCCTCCTCCTTATTTCAAGTTAAGAAATTCTCTAAATAATCTGTTTACATTATGATGGAGGAGTTTGAAGAATTAAAGACGGTTGTAGAGCAACATGCAGAAACAATTCGCTATCTAAAAGTTGTTGATAAACCATTTATGGAGTCGATGCAATGTAGCATTTTGAAATCAGAGGAAGATTTATCTCAACCAGAAGCGGATCCACATGGAGAGAAAGGGGTCAACTAATCCCGGTTAAATTATAAAAATTAAATTTGTATGTAAAAGTGTATGAAAGAATGAAACTTAATCAGATAAACTCTCTCGTCTTGAGCCCCCATCCTGAGTTTAATTCTCTTCTACACCTTCTTTTCTTGTTTCCTTTCTTTTAATTTTGGGCTTTCAAGCCCAACTATTACATTATATCTTCTTTTTTTAATAGTATGATTCTAAAATCTCATTCTAGTTTTGTTTTTTAATTTTATATACCATCTTTATGTATTATAATTGTTATGTATTCAAAAATTCATAATCACACACACACACTCACACATACACACACACATATATATATATATATATATATA
>OVAN01003885.1:0-27521 GCA_900406275.1 Anastatica hierochuntica
AACTATGCATTAAAAATAAATTTTCATGTTTTTTGAATTTTTCTTAAAATCTGTGAGTTAACTCTTACGAAAATATAGAAATTTGGATATATTTTCTGTAAACTGAAGTTTATACTCTTTAGTTTTGCTTAAAAATTTCTAACCATAATCTAGATTTTAATTAATGAATGCTAAACTTTCTTCCATGTACATGGGCACCGTTTCTAATTTTTTAGCAATTAATTTATTAAAACTTCATATACTGCCAAAATAAGTTGACTAACCGTTTTAAAATAACTTTTATCTAGAGAAACGGAGACAAAAAAAGGTTTCAAACCTCTTTCACGATCATCCTGTGTCAGTGAACGATGCAACTATGCATTAAAACAAGATTGTCATATTTTTTTATTTTTTCTCAAAATCAGTGGGTTAACCCCTACGAAAATATAGAGTTTTCGATATATTTTTTATATATTGAAGTTTATACTCTTTAGTTTTGCTTAAAATTTTCTAA
Organism: Anastatica hierochuntica; assembly: GCA_900406275.1. Lineage (NCBI taxonomy): Eukaryota > Viridiplantae > Streptophyta > Magnoliopsida > Brassicales > Brassicaceae > Anastatica > Anastatica hierochuntica. Next base: position 494 of record OVAN01003885.1, read on the forward strand.
CCATATTCTACATTTATATTAATGTATGCTTAACTTTTTCCCATGTGCATGGGCACCGATCTAATTTTTTAGCAATTAATTTTCTAAGACTTCATATACTACCAAAATAAGTGGATTAACCGTTTTAAAATCATTTTTATCTAGAGAAACGGAGACAACAAAGGTTCGAAACCTATTTGACCATCATCTTATGTCAGTGAACGATGCAACTATGCATTAAAACAAAATTTTCATAATTTTTGATTTTTTCTCAAAGTCAGTGGGTTAACCCCTACGAAAATATAGAGTTTTCGATATATTTTCTGTATACTGAAGTTTATACTCTTTAGTTTTGATTAAAAATTTCTATCCACATTCTACATTTATATTAATGTATGCTTAACTTTTTCCCATGTACATGGGCACCGTTTCTAATTTTTTTAGCACTTAATTTTCTAAGACATCATATAGTACCAAAATAAGTATACTAACCGTTTTAAAATCACTTTAATCTAGAGAAACAGAGACAACAAAGGTTCCAAACCTATTTGACTATCATCTTATGTCAGTGAATGATGCAACTATGCATTAAAACAAGATTTTCATATTTTTGAATTTTTTTCAAAATCAGTTGGTTAACCTCTACGAAAATATAGAGTTTTCGATATATTTTCTGTATACTGAAGTTTATACTCTTTATTTTTGCTTAAAAGTTTCTAACCACATTCTATATTTATATTAATGTATGCTTAACTTTTTCCCATGTACATGGGCACCGTTTCTCATTTTTTTAGCAATTAATTTTCTAAAACTTCATATACTGCCAAAATAAGTGGACTAACCGTATTAAAATCACTTTTATCTAGAGAAACGGAGACAACAAAGGTTCCAAATCTATTTGACCATCATCTTATGTCAGTGAATGATCCAACTATGCATTAAAACGAGATTGTCATATTTTTTGAATTTTTCTCAAAATCACTGAGTTAACCCTATGAAAATATAGAGTTTTTGATATATTTTCTATATATTGAAGTTTATACTCTTTAGTTTTTCTTAAAAAATTTTAACCACATTCTACATTTAAATGAGTGTATGCTTAACTTTTTTCCATGTACACGGGCACCGTTTCTAATTTTTTTAGCAACTAATTTACTAAAATTTCATATACTGCCAAAATAAGCTGACTAACCGTTTTAAAATCGCTTTTATCTAGAGAAACTGAGACAACAAAGGTTTCAAACCTTTTTGACCATCATCCTATGTTAGTGAACGATGCAACTGTGCATTAAAACAAGATTGTCATATTTTTTGATTTTTTCTCTAATTCAGTGGGTTAACCTCTACGAAAATATAAAGTTTTTGATATATTTTCTATATACTGAATTTATACTCTTTAGTTTTTTAAAAAAATTTCTAACCACAATCTACATTTATATTAAAATACGCTTAACTTTTTTTCATGTACATGGACACCGTTTCTAGAGAAACGGAGACAACAAAGGTTTCAAACCTCTTTGACCATCATCATATGTTAGTGCAACTATGCATTAAAACAAAATTGTCATATTTTTTGAATTTTTTTTCAAAATCAGTGGATTAACCCCTACGAAAATATATAGTTTTCGATATATTTTCTATATTCTGAAGTATAAGATTGTCATTTTTCGATATATTTTCTATATAAACTTCAGTATATATTCCTCATTGGATTAATAGTAAAATCAGCATTAAATTACACAATTTGGCTGTTACATTGGATTCAAATCTGTTGTATATATGGAGATGGGTCAGATGGAGTGATAGATGCATGAGGATTAAATTACAGAAAGAGAAATAGTGAATAAGATCATGATAGATTAGGAGTGAAAGTGGAGAGGAACTGGAGTTGCCTGAGGAGAGGATTAAGAGTCTCCATGAGCTTCTCACAAGGATGATTGTGAATGCCTTCGTATGTTGTCACCACGATGTTTGAATCTTTTGCCAATCTCTGCACTTGTTTCTTCACGTTGCATGTGTGGTACGTACATCTGTAATAGCTCCTGCATTTAAATGATTTTTAGTTTTGAGCTAATTAAAAGTTATATTCTGCAATATATATATATGCATCGTTGATTGTTAAAGCGAAAAGATGTAAAAACCTGGGATGAGCATTGTTCTTGACAGATTTCTGACCGTACTTTCGCCAACGATAACCATCATCAAGAACCTCATCATCACTCCTCGTATGAAAAGCAATCCTCGGAACTTTCCTTGCTCTCTTTTTGGCTTTCTCATCTCCTAATTGATCAATATTCTCAAGTGGTGCAGGCGCATGAAAGGTCGTCTCTGGATACCAAGAAGAAGAAGAAGAAGAAGAAGGAGGCTCCGGTTGGCCTGGAAATGTTAAAGGAGGCATCATCATAAGGTTGTTGTCAACAAAGGACGAGAAAGTGCTGTTGTTTTCGACATCTGATGATGTTAACATGAGGTTTATGTCTTCTCTTTCCATTGGTCTATAATGTAAGTGTATATGCAAGCACTAAGTATATATATATGTACATGTATGGATGTTTGTAACGTTAGAGATTGTAAGAAGAAGTAAAGAGTAAAAGGGGATTGAGGCCAACTAAGTTCACCTAATTTTCTGTTCAACTGCCTTTTACTTCCATTTAGTTTCCTTGCTTCTCTTTCTAAACTTTTATTTTCACGTCCCTCTCTTTTTTGCTCTCTCTTTTTTTTTGACTTTTTTATATCGGAGAGAAATCTGGAAAACTTTTTTAATTAAAAGTTGTAATGCTTAGCTAAAAATAAACAAAATGTATATCAAATGGAATGAAGTGGAATAATAAAAGAGGCGTGAATCTAAATATACGGATAAATATGGAATCATAGTAATAATATGGTTGTAGTGGTTAAGAAATTGAGTTGAGTCCTAAATGTTGATAAACCCATTTGACTCAAGAAAACACGTGGAAGTTTCCCATGATAAATATAAAAGCAATTTGACATGTGTGTTTAATCAGGGGATATGAATTAATCCCATGCAGCCTACGTACATGCATGCGCCCACGTAAACATTAATCGGTTAAGTCGAACAACAACAAAAATATATAAGGAGGAGACGCGAGACAGGATCAAAAAGCGCTCGTCGGGAGAGTTGTTAAAACTATACTCCGGAACTTTAAAATCAAATTATTAATTTTAGTAAATGTTGATCACTTTTACGTATGTCATGTATAATAGAGTTGAGAAATATAACATTTTTCTACTCTCTAAGATAAATTTTAGTTTTGGTTTGGTTTAATTTCCCATTCTTATTAAAGAGGTTTAATCTTTAATGAAGTTGTAAAGGCTCTGAAATAGAAAGCCCATATTAAAGAGTGAGGCCCAATCAAATCCGCAAGCCCTTTTTATAATATATATATCTCACTCTCTCTCTTTGTTTACGTCTAGTGAAAGAGAAGAAAGAGAAGAATCCCGAAAGATTAAAGAATGGCGTCGTCGTCGATACTAGGAGACTTGCCTTCTTTCGATCCTCACAATTTCAGTCAACATCGCCCTTCCGATCCTTCCAACCCCTCTGTAAGTGATTTTTGTTTAGGCCTTGCTTCTCAATTACAGATCTGAGTTCGTTTTTGCTCGAAGAGATCATTCTAAAATGTGCATCACTTGATCTGATTTTTGATAATCTTAATAATAATCAATGATGATTCTCTTTCAATTACGGATGTTTGGGTTTGTTCATTGCAGAAAATGATACCTACTACCTATCGTCCTACACACAACCGTACACTTCCACCACCAGACCAAGGTACTCTAGACAGATTGTAGTGTTCACCAAATGTGAATCGACATTAATATCTTTTCCTTTTCTTTTGGTGTGGCAGTGATAACTACTGAAGTAAAAAACATACTCATACGCAGCTTCTATCAACGCTCTGAAGAAAAGGTATAACAACACTCTCTTTTGAGTGTTTCTTTGTAGCCAAACTCTCTAATTTTGTAATTTTGCAGTTGAGACCAAAAAGACCGGCTTCAGAGCATTTGGCAGGGGAGCATGGGAACAAGCACTTCCGAGCCGCCCCTTCTTCTTCATCTACACATGCCTTATAAAAACTTTACCTGGCTCTTTCAAGCCTCCTATGTCTTCTCATTACAATGGAAGAGAGCATCTCATTTAGATATATCGTGTATGTACATAACTTATGCGTGTTCTCTTTCTCTATGTGTATTTTATTTTTATATATGTGGCTCTTTAGATTAGAGGTGAATAAATGGATAAAATCCAACATTGACTTGGAATGCATCAGAGGCTTTAGCTAAATGTGTCTCCAAATGGTTTGTTTCACTTAGCAGAACGGTAATAAAATGTTTAATCAAGCCCATTTAAAACCCAAAACTACATTACTTAAATTATTTTAAGAAAAACTATTTCTTTATTTTCTGATTAAAAAAAAAAGCTAAAAATGTATTAGGCGAAAGACGAATAAATTCAGGCGAAAACTTTAAAACTTATTTCACAATAAAAGTAATTTACTTACAAAATTTGATTTTAAAAACACTTGAAGATAGAAAACAAAACCAAAAAAAATAAATGAAACTTCAGGAGGGATCAGATGGTGTTAATAATTGGAGCGCCCAATATTGTCGTAACAGGCTTATGAGCGGAACGCTCTTCTCACAAAAAAGTGAGATTATAACCCATTCCTCATTTCCCCTTTAACTTGCCTGAAGGATCATAATTTCAAAAGGAAGCGTCACTTCTCATTTTATATACCCCACTGTCGATCTTCCACGTCTCTACCTAACCGATGTGGGACAATTTACTAAAGGGGGGTCTAGTAGACGCTCGCTCTTTCATGAAACACTCCGATTAAAGCGGAGGGTCTCTTGCTATAACCGTGTTTTAAAGATCCAAACACTTTTTTTTCCCTCTTTAAGAATTAACAGACAAACGGAGTCAAGTTTTTACAAGAGAATCAATCATAAAAAGAAGCTAACATACATTTCTTTCAAGTTTAATGTTGAAGAGAAGCTAATACTGACGATACAATGTGAAGTGACCCCGTTACTACAACCATTCCCGACTCTCTTGTCCTCTCATCATCGGCATTGCTGCTCAGAATCTCATAGGCAAGCTTTAATGAACCATTCACTGTTTTGCTTTCTGAAACTTTCATTACCCCTTTCCCCAATTCCTCGCCTGCTTTTACCCATGATTCTCTCAAAACCGAACACTCCGTTGATCTAGCCTTACCTCCACCAATCTCGGCTTCTGTTAACACCACCGCCTCTGGTTTTAGGCCCGACAGAAGCTCTTTCGCAAAGGACACATGATCTTTGTCACTAGCCATTGCTACCACAAACACCAATCTCTTCTCCCCAAAATCTTTCTCTATCATCTCCTTTAAGGCTCTCGCTGATTCTTTTGTGTGAGCTGAAAACACACCCCCAAGATTGCAAATACCGTAAACCAAAAGTTTTAAGCAAAGTGGAAACATTCCCACCAATAGTAATGAATCGACTCAGATTCTAAAACAGAGACGTTTCATCTATTATCAAGAAATATGGCAACGAGAGAAATCAAACCTCCGTCAAGAAGTACTGTTGCTCCAGGTAACTGTAAAGCCTCTGCTTCTTTTTGTGTCAGAAACTGACTTCTCCCAAGCAAACGGGTACTCTCTAAACCAATCCGAATAGCTTCATCTGTAACTCTCCCCCATCCTGATTATCCCATCAAGACGTAACAGAATTTGTAAGCTTTGTACTTACTTTCTTGTTTTACATGAAGAATATAGAATCTGAAGTATATCATGTACCCTTATCGCGGAGACAAAGAGCCACACATGTGGCGGTAACAGCATTTTGGAGCTGGTGATGTCCAAGCATGCGCAGATTGACATCACCAAGCGTAACAGCCTGCGTTTATTATTTGTTGGTAAAACAGTCTTTCTTTCTCCATATAAAGGTATAAAAGGTTCTTCAAAACTTACTGGTTTATCATCTTTCTCATTTCGTATTACGATGTCACAAGACTGGCAAAGCCCAGCTCCATTTTTATTCATGATGCCTTTGATTGAAGAACTAGATCCAATATTAGATGCCAACATAACCGATGACGACATTAATGCTGCTTTAGAACGAAGAATGTCCTCAATATGAGGGAGAAACGGGCCACCTAAAACCACCTAAAAGTTTTCAACAACACATAAAACTGCTATCAATCAATGTGCTCATAAGCTGGTAATTATAAAAGAAGACAAGAAAATAGGAGAGAAAAAATCCACCTAACTGGGCAACCTTGTTTAATAATTCCTGATTTGGCCACTGCTATACTCTCCAATGAACCTCCAAGAGCAGCCATATGCTCCTCGCCTATCGTTGTTATGACTGATGCAGCAAGATTGGAACTCTCAATGACATTGGTAGCATCTCGAGCTCCCCCTAACCCAGCCTGTCAATATCTTATAAAAAATCATAAGATATCAGAAATCAAGTTTCTTTAGAACTGGCCAAGGATGATCTAACCTCAATAACAGCAATGTCGACATTTTCTTTCTCAAACAATGAAAAGGCTATCCCCGTGAGAATCTGCCAATATGAATAAATCATATAACATTTGCGGGAAACATATGTATCGCAAAATCAAGGAGAAGCTAACCTCGAAATGACTCAAAGAACCGTCTTCCTCTTGGATAGAATGATCAAGAATGGGTTTAATGGAAAAGAAAAGATCATTGAGAGTGGAAGCAGAGACAGGATGTCCATTACAAGAGATGCGTTCTTTGATACTCAGAATATGTGGGCTACACATAAGAAGAAAGGCTTATGTTAGTAATGATGAAAGATTCAAACTTTTTAGATATAGACCTTAAACTAAAGCCTGATACCTAGAATAACAGCCAACAGAGTATCCTCCAGCTCGTAAGATATTAGAGAGGTAAGCAGAAGTTGAGCCTTTTCCTTTAGTTCCAGCCACATGAACAATCTGTAATCAAAGAGTGTTAACTTCACACTGAGAATAATCTACAAACTATGATTCAAGAATGGTAAATTAGAAAAGGTGGAACCTTGTACTTGGAATGAGGATTATGGAGACGAAGCATGAGACGTTTCATCCTACGGATATCAAACCCTTCATCAGAATCGGTTCCAGCACCCTTAGGAACACCAGATTTCTCATAGTTTTTGAGAGAATCTAAAAAACCCAAAAAATCTAAGAGCTCAGGATCTTCAGTGGAAGCCATTGACAATTGGTTTCGGCTCGCTGCGGATACTCTCCTGATTTGAGGAGAAAGCTTGCAGTTGGAAATGGCACTTAACTGGTTCCAAACTGCTCTCATCTTGCAATCCAATTTCTCTGCAATTTTTTCTTCTTACAATCTCACTGGGGAGAGAGAGTGAGACTTTTTCACCTCTTTCTATGGGCTTTGTTTATAGTTTTGGGCTTAGAACCTACAATTATAATATAAGGCTTCTTTTAAAAATATTGGGCTACTCATAAATACGGTCTTAAAACAGAACCCATTGATTTTTATGGTGTTTCCACGAAAAGCAAATGCAAAAGAAAGCTTAAAATCCACATCACTCAGGTTCCTTTGGAGTAGAATCATGGATGTCATTTATTGTCACAGGAGTCTGCAAAATCAACGCACCACCATGCCCTCCATAATTTATTATACTCCCAAATTTTATAAACTCTTTGCAAATCAATCCCTATATTTTTAAAAATTATACCATTCCCCCCACCCTCTCCAAAGCTCTACTACCGACACTTATTTTCCACTATGATCCATACACGTGTTCATGTACAAAAGTAATACAGTCGTTATCACAGTGAAACACAAAATAGTATTTTAATTTATAAACTGTCTCCTACTATATTAATTCTTGAATCTCCTTTCGTTAATATGCTCGAGTGTATATCGTTGGTATATATATATAGCTTAAAAGCTAAATATTATTGTTGATTTATTTCACAGATAATTGGAGGAGCAATCTAAATCGTAACAATAAACTTTTATCATATCATATCAAAACAAAATACTTTTTAGCGATTTAGATTTTTGTGTTGTCCACAGATAATAATCAAAAATATTTTTAAAATTTAAAAGAAAACTAAATAAATGAGTCTCTTTTGTGTTCTTTTAGAAACTCAGAGCAGAGGAGAGCCACTGCATGTTCTTCTCTTCAATCCCCTCTTCCTCTCCTTCTTATTGTTTTTTTTCCTTCTTCCAATCAGAAATTTTACTAGGAATTATTCTACTCCCAATTTCTCATTCTCATTACAAAAGTAGCAAATTTTGATTTGATAATCTTTTTTTCCCCTTTGAATTTGGTTTCTTGAGATGAAGTCCAATAACCATAAAGATTCAACGGAGAAGCTAATGTGGGAACGGATTCTATCCGGATCCGGTTCGCCGACACGACCCGGATCCAAAGTTATGGTCATGCTCCTCCTCCTCGTCTCCGCCACATACGTCCTCTACACTCTCAGGCTTATCTCCAGCTCACGTGCCTGTCACGTTGAGCCTTTCTCCGCCGCTGCCATCCTCCGCCTCAACGGCATTGTTAACTCATCTCAGCCGTTGATTCTTTTCCAGTCTAATCAAACGGCGGTTATCGGATCTTACTCCTCCCCACCACCTTCTCCTCCTACGCCGCCGCCGGTAACGGAGCTCCGACACGTGGTGTTCGGAATCGCTGCGTCAGCTAGGCTTTGGAAACAGAGGAAAGAGTATATCAAGATCTGGTACAAGCCAAATCAAATGCGAGGTTACGTCTGGTTAGAGAAACCGGTTAAGATACTCGACGAGGACGACGAAACCGGTCTCCCGCCGGTAAGAATCTCCGGCGATACTTCGACGTTTCCGTACAAAAACAGACAGGGACACAGATCGGCGATACGGATTTCGCGGATCGTGACGGAGACACTCCGACTAGGACTCAAAGACGTGAGATGGTTCGTGATGGGAGACGACGACACAGTCTTCGTCCCCGATAATCTAATCAGAGTTTTGAGGAAATACGATCATAATCAGATGTATTACATCGGAAGTTTGTCGGAAAGCCATCTTCAGAACATTTACTTCTCCTACGGAATGGCTTACGGCGGCGGAGGTTTCGCCGTGAGCTATCCACTAGCGGTGGCTCTGAGCAAAATGCAGGATCGATGCATAAAGAGATATCCGGCGTTGTACGGTTCCGATGATCGGATGCAAGCTTGCATGGCTGAACTCGGTGTTCCACTCACTAAAGAACTCGGTTTTCACCAGGTATTGATATTGTTAATTATTGACTTTGATAAATATTCTTATAGATTAATTCGAATCTAGATAAATATCGTTAGTTAATTATCAGGTAGATAATTATTATTTTAACTGTATAACAACAGTAAACCAGTCAAAGATTAACAAATTTCATTACATATTAACTTCAACTAGATTTGCTGATCATCACAATTAATAGGCTTAAGCTGTAAAAGTTTCAATAAATGTATAGTTAATGAACTTTAAATAGATAATCGTGATTACAAATTTTAAATGTTTTTGGACATTTTTAAACGTAAACTTCCACGTTTTTGAATACACATGTAAAATTTAATCGCCTTTATGTCCATTATTAATAAAATGCCACGTCAGTGGACCTAAATTCGTCCGTACGTTATTGTTGCCGGAGAAGGGTACACGTCGTCACGGTGTCAGGCCGTTTCACTAAAGAGTTGTCACGCAGTTGCCGACGCGTGCATCTCACGTGTGATCATTGAATTTACAATATCCAATCGTCGGTTACCTAACAATAACCGGCCGGTTCACTAATTAATCTCTAATCAATTATTAACCGTTGCGTATAAAATTGATGGTTCTCGTCTTTTGTGTGTTTTTTTTTTTTATAATCAGTACGACGTATACGGCAATCTCTTCGGTCTATTAGCAGCGCACCCAGTGGCTCCACTGGTTACGCTACATCACCTAGACGTGGTCGAACCGATCTTCCCAAACATGACGCGGGTTGACGCCTTGAAGCGTCTACAAGTCCCGGCAAAGCTAGACTCTGCTGGACTTATGCAACAGTCGATATGCTACGATAAACGCCGGAAATGGACTGTTTCCGTCTCTTGGGGATTTGCAGTTCAGATCTTCCGCGGAGTCTTTTCCGCTCGAGAGATGGAAATGCCTTCAAGAACCTTCTTAAATTGGTATATATTTCTTCTTATAAACGTTAATAAACTACATTATTCAATATATCCTGTTTTTTTATGTTAGGTACCGACGGGCAGATTACACGGCGTACGCATTTAATACCCGACCGGTGAGTCGTCATCCATGCCAGAAACCGTTTGTTTTCTATATGACAACGGCCGGAGTTCACGCTACGACAAATATGACGGTGAGCCGATATGAGAGCCACCACGTGGCTCAACCGGAGTGTCGGTGGAAAATGGCCAATCCCGGAGATATTAGGACAGTCATTGTTTACAAGAAACCGGACCCTCGCCTTTGGGAAAGAGTATGTCAACATTTTTTTATATATAAATGTTATAGGCATGTGTATATAATTGATGCTCAAATTCATAATTGTATTTATCTATGGGTGCAGTCTCCGAGGCGAAATTGTTGCAGGGTGAAGTCAAAGAAGAATAATACTTTGGAGATTAGTGTTGCAGTTTGCAAAGAAGGTGAAGTGGTTGAAGTTGTATAAGAGATAAGAAAAGAATATTCATGATTATGAATGTTAATTTTGGTTTGGTTCAATAATTCAGATTAGTCGATTTGCTTACAAGTTAAAACTCGAATTGTTGGAAATTTTGGGCTGTGGTTGGTTGGTGAATGTGCAAAGTAAAAGTGAAATGGCTGAAATGTTAGGAAAGACAAATTAGGAAAAAGAATAGTAGTAACCATCATAGAAGATTTTGAACCCAATAGGTGAAACATTAGGAATCAGAGTAATTTGTTTTTAAGCTAAATTTGTCACACTAACAACTAACAAGCATTAATACTCACACCATAATGTGATATTCTGGTCACGCTGCGTTAGGTGCGCAGTAAATGATTCACTTCACGTAGGAATATCAAAGTTAGCCATCTTAACCTATCCCGAGTTAGAATATAGTCATATACTACTAGTATTTTGTTAATTTCATTTAACTTCATGGTCTTCGTTTGTTTTGTTTTTGTAAGTTTAAATTTCAATCTAACTGTGTGTGTGTGAGTCACATGAATTAACTTGTGCTTTCTTAAATTAAATAGAAAAAATGATTGTATAGGAGATAAATCCATAAAAGAGCTTTAAAATAAAATCTCAAAACCCAAAACTAAAAAAAACAGATAAAACAGTTAGGTGAATACAATATGCTTCGGTTGACATTTAAGCCCATTTACAAAAGGCCCTTTTATGATCCGGTCTTTAAATCCTGGCGTGTATATGGACATATCTGTTATTTTTCTGTCTCCAGAATTATCATATGATTATTCTTTTTAGCTTTAAACATATAAACCAAACTTTATCTTTATCTAATACACAATATGAAAAGCTACACGAATATTCACCTAATATATGGTAAACTACCATATCTATAATATGTGCATATCTCGTTATAAATAAATTTTAAAGAGGATTTTCATTAGATAAATATATGCTACTATTGATATATGATAATGGGTTTGATACGGGACTCTCTCATTACAAAATTATATTTTTCTAATTAGATATAAGAATCATTTTTAAAAAATGATTTAGTATACCAAAAACAAAGTGTTATAATATAGAGTAAAAATAATTTAGCAATGCCAAAAAGAAAGTATTATAATATAGAGTAAAACACATTTGACTAGTATTGTTTTGTAGATAAATAAAAACATGATATCGATGGACGAACCAACTAAAATATAATATCACCGTGTCCACAAATCCTCCGTTCCAATCAGACAACGGTATACGTTTTTAAAATATCTAATTTGTTTTTTTGTTCTTCTAACAAAACCGCTACGTGCGTAAACCGAATCGGTTTGAGAAATTGGTCCTAATAATAATATTAATTTTTAAACAATATCGTGGAGTAATTGAGCTCCCATCAAATTCCTATAAGGCAAATTCTGAGGTTGCTGATGATGATCATCATCCAACATCGATGATGATCCATATTGAACCGGTCCTTGCTGACAATCTTCCATGTGGTCCCTACCATAGTAAAGTGGACCCCCTTGTGCCGTCACCGGAGATAACGCTAAACTCACACCTCCGTTCTGCAACCCAAGCGTTAGCGACACGTCTCGTGCCCCTCCTCCTTCACCAGCGTATGTCACTGCCTGGTCACCGTATAATGAAAAGTCAAACGTCGAGCCGAACGACGCCGTTCCTTGGTGTGATGAGTGGTGTTTGTGACTTGTTTTTGATGCATGATTCGTGACTACGGAAGATAAAGATTCCGGTTCCACTCGAATCATCTGGTTCGGGTCTGGTTTAGTGTCGATGAGCATCGGGTTTGTAATCTCCATCTGTTCTCCTCTTGTTTCTTCACAGTACATTTCTTCAATCATTGGTTTCCATAGCCTAACTCTTGCATTGATGAACCAATTTGATACCTAACCATTTTTGGTTTATTAAATTTCATTTCTATTTACGAATAACTAAACACGTAGGTATTATTATCAAGTAGAACTAGGGAAAGTTATTCTTTACCTGGCTTCTTGATAAACCGGTTTGTCGAGCCAATATGTGTTTATCAACATCACTTGGATATCTAAAAAAAACAAAGAAGAATTTTAAAAAATACTTTAGGGAAATAATTTGTCTGGTAAAATAAACGTGAATGTAATGAAAAAACAAAGGATATAAATGATTGAAGAATGATGCAAAGAAATGGTAACAAAGGTAAAGAGTTTGGTGAAAACTAACAAGAAGTTTCATTGTTTGATCAGTGTTTGGGAATTTGATTGAGACAAGTCTTGCATTTTTTTTTTATGATAATATGCAATTTCTAAAATGAATAAATAAAAAGGTAAAAAAGAAAGAAAAAAAAGGAGAAAAGACCAAAATAAAAACATGGGGGGAGAAAAGCAAAGGAGTTATGCATTGTTTCTCTCTTTTGTTAGTGTTAGGTAAAGAACATTGATTCTCTCTCTCAATCCACTTTGTACCTTTCTCTACTTCTGTCTTTCATCCACCACTTTTATTTATTTATAAAATACAAATGTGTATATATTTATATGCTTGTATAGGTATATAATTACATGTACATGTATATCTATATGTTTCTACACTCACTTTCACACCAATGATGCAAGTGAAAGAAGGAAAAGGAAAAATAAAAAGCTATTTATGCAATAACAGATTAAGGAAGAGTGTATCCTATGCTTGTCAAGACCATCATATATATGTGTTCACATCAATTCATATAAGGAAAAAAGCCTATACTTATATACTATTATCAATACTTAATATTTATAAAAAATAAACAAATCACAACATCAAAAATTTCAAACAAAGCTCGGTTGAGTAATCCACAACTCTAATTATTCCACATTCACTAGTTAATTTTTTTTTTTCATTTTTTAGCATCTATTAGTCACATGATTGATAAGTATATAATCAATATAGTAAAACGTGACTATACTTATCGTCCTATTAGCTATAATTAAAAGAGAGCGAGGGGAGTTAATAACTTACGGGTGTAGAAAGTGTTCAAAGAGCCAAGCTCTCAAGGTGGTGACCGCGCGTTCAGGCAAACCGCGTTGTGGACGCCAAGGATGAGCGTCCACCAGACTCATTTGGCGATACGATTTCTGCTGACGCAAAGCTTGATCGAGCAATCTCAGCCGTGGAGTTTCGCCACGTGCAGCTATGCGATTATCCTCTTCTCTTTCTCCCAAAGCTTGGCTCGTCGCTTGAATCTGTTGTACAAGTCCGTCTTTCAAACAACGGAAGTGCCTTGACATTGCCCTCGACGCTAACGCCGTGTATGTCTCCGCCGCTCCTGCTCCAACCGCGGCTTCAAAAGCCGCCGCAGCAACTCTCATTTGCTCTCGGTAGTGTCCATATCTTCTTTTAAGCTGCATAAGCAAAACGTTTTCTTTTGCCAATATCACATCGTATATAACATATGTAATAGAGTATAATTCAAAAAAAAAGAAACAAATCGTTATGGCTTATGAATGATGATGAAGTTGATTGCTATAAATATGGATGGACCACTATAGTCTCCATATTAGATCAAAGCAAAGAAAATATAATTTATTTTGGTTCTATATAAAAAGGAAATAAATGAGTAAAGGAATTAAAAAGGCTTCATCTTTTCTTAGTGTTATGTTACGATCGAGCTTGTTTTTTTTTTCTTGAAGAGAATACATGAAGACAAAAAGGAATCTTTCTATCTTCTATATCAAAGAAATTTTTATCTTTAAGAAATATATATATATATATATATATATATATATGGACCTTAATTAAGAATATAGAAAGAAAGCAATTTGTGGGTATTATACATTTTGGAATTACGTTGAAACCTAAATAAAAATCAGATAACTAACAAATACATGAAATGTTTGGATGCAAGATTTGTAGGTAATTTACATTTTGAGGAAAAAGTCGAAACAAATTTTTAAAAAGATTAGATTATTTTCTTAAACCCAAATGAAACGTTTTGGTAGTAGAAAACTAATTCTTGAAAATATATAAAAGCACACAAATATACATATATATATACCTCTTCAAGCATGGAGAGCAACTTGGCTTTTCTTTTCTGAAGTTCCATGAACTCAAGGGAGTGAAGTGGTGGAACATGTTTCTTGGAAGAAGTAGTTGCAGATTGATCACCGTTGTTGTGACTTGTGTCCCACTCTTCTTGTTGTTTGCCCTTTTGCTTTCTCTTTTGCTTCATCATCATCACTTCTTCATCACTTTCCTTTACTCCAAGACTGCAAAACTCACTCAGTAGCTCTTGAGCTGGAATCAGATACTTGGAACTCCCAATCTGGAACTGATGATGACTGCTGTTTTGGTGCTGACTATTCATCATCATCATCATCATCATGTGGCTGTTTTGGAGATTCTGATGATGTGCTGATTTACCAGAGTACCCTTGTTGTTGTTGTTGTTGGGGTCTGAGTTCGAAGGATTGGAGACTTATGTTTGTAGGATTTGAAGAGGAGAGAGAAAGGGAAAGGCCTTGGCTTGGTCTTTGTGGTGGTAGGTCAACATTTACTTCACTTGAGAAATTGTTGTGAGCATTGCTTAGTTTCATGGATGATGAAGAATTATCTATAAGATGATTCTGATCAGTACCACCACTTGTCTGATGATGATGATCCAGACCACTTGTCATCCTAAGCTGGTGTTGCTTGGAGAAGTCTATCATCATCCCCATGTTGGAATTTGAGCCAAAGATGTGATGATTGTAATGATGTTGATCGTTCGGGTTTTGGTTTGCCTCATCAAAGCCTTGGACCGGACTAATCATTTGTTCTTCTTCTTCTTCTTCTTGATGGTTATAACAATAATAGAAGTGATGATGATCTCTTACCATGTCTCCCTAAAGAGGAAACTCCTTTCGGGATACAAGTAAGACTTTCATCAAGATCTACAAGAACCCATCTCCAAGAAAGCTCAAAAGAATCAATAAACAAGGGGATAACAAAGTAAACTTTTTCATACCCTGAATCTCCAAATCATGCGAGACAGCTAGAGAACCAAACTTTGCTTTTATAACCAACACAATAGAGATAGATGTATAGCTCTAAAACCCTACAAGAACGTTTACAAGAAGATATGAATTATTGCTTCTTGTTTTTTTTGGGTGAAGATGGAGAGAGAAGAGGATAAAAGGACTTAGGAGAAGATAGACTAAGAAGAATAAAAGAATTAAACAGAAGAGATATATAGAAAAGAGAGAGAGAGAGAGAGAGGAAAAGAGATTGTGTGGCTTCACCTCTCTCTAGTTTTGTACTTTGAAAATATTAATTATTTTCCTTTTAGTATGGGTCTGTAATTTGTACTACAGGCAAAATATAAATAATTATAAAATGGTAAAAAATTAAAGATGAAAAAATAAAACCTAGGAAGAGAGAAGATATGAGAAGGTATGTCTTCAGAGATCAGAGATCAGAAGATAGGTGATCATGACCTCTCTCTTAGACCCTATTGCTATTTGCTAGCAATCAATGTGTATGTAATCTCTCTTTTTCTCTCTCTAGACCATGAGTGGGTCAATTTGCTTTATTTTTTTCCATATAATTTTCGTGCATCACATATTAAAATTTGGTCATTTTGTATCTTCCTATAACCATAATTTTTTTTTTCTTCTTGTTTGACCTCGTGTTATTGTCTGACCAAGAAAAAACTACAGGTGTCTCCCTCTATTATCTACTTATTCCCTTTCGATTATTAAAAATACCATTAATCATTTGAAAATGTAAAAGGTTGATACATGAGTCTTCTAATACGTACGCACCTATACGTACGTACATTGGTTCATCATAAAAAAAAACAACTGAAAATGCAAATAATTAAATTAGAGTAAGGACGAGTACACACGCTATTATTTGAGTTGATTTGTATTGTTTATGAAACATATTTGATTGTTCATATATGCAGAACTATACGTGTTACAAGCTTGTGTAGTATAATTTTTATTTGTAATACAACCAAACTAATATGTTATCATGATATGATATCAGAGATTTGGGGTTGTTAGTTTAACTTGCTTATGTAAGCAACTTTGTTATTAATTATATCATTTTGGAACTACTTCTTAAACACTTTTACAAATCAGCTAGAAGCGATAGTAATATTGAACATTATTTTGATTCAGAGATATTTAGCCAGTCACGTGAACTTATAATTTTAGCTACGATTTTGTAAGTACATTTCTTTTTTCTGATTGAGAAACGATACCATTTTCTATGTATAATAATTTTAATATATAAAATTGCATCTATCTATTTTGCTCTTATGATTGATTAGTAGCTTTATGAGAAAATTATTCAAGTTGATAAAAATTTGTTCGAAGTATAAGATTTTTTTTGGGGAGAAATTGAAACACATATTGGTGTATAGATGGAAAGGTAAATATTAAATGAAAGAAAAGGAATTGGTAAATAAATGAAAAAGACCGAATCCCAAGAAATCAAACCAGAAGTGGGAGTTGAGTTCAGGCTTTTCTCAGATATGTCTGAGTGTCACTTCTCTTCTCTTTAACATCAGTCTGCAACTATTAACCTTAACCAAAAAGAAGATATTTATTAACCATATCATAAATAATTATAAAAAGCAATATTAGCAATTATTAATAGTCCTGTAAAAAACAAACATCAATGATCAAACTGTCACGGACCGATTCCTTTAGGCCGTGACAAAACCCACACAAATAGTTGTTGCACGCTACGAGTAAAGAGATTTTTGTAGCAACATATAACTATAAAAATAGCATGCATATCAAAGAAGCAATGGTCACTGACAAGAAGCTTTTTTCTGTGTGTTAAATTAACAAGAAGTTATTGGAGAACTTATATATACGATAAGATAATTAAGAAGTTAACAAGATTGATCCAATAAGGTTAAGTAGATAGGTTTTTAAGAAGGATAATCTTTGCTTAGTTGACGTCAACCTAACTTGGAAAGGAGAAGCACTAAAAGATACATACAAGAGACAAAAGCAACACTGTGTTTGTAGTTATTTAACCAATACACCTTATTAATAGAATCACCCAAAAAGTTTACTTAATTATTGGATGGATAAACCCAATACGAAATTTTGATTTTTTACTTTTGTAATAGAATATTCCCATACCATCAGCATCAATTTCATGCCAAGAAAACGAGAAATGCGTCGTTTAACGTTTACTAACTTAATTATTAATAAAAATATTTTAGAATATATAGTAAAATACGTTGCGTGTGTAAACATTATGATCATACCATAGTATGAAATAAGAATATCCAATAACTATCTGGTTTTATATTCTAACAATACTAGTAACAAACTAATAGTTTTAGAATTTGGATATTTAATCGTTGGCTTCCCAAAATAAGGGACTGTGCATGAGAGGTGATTAAGTGGTCCTCCATTTATTTATTTTTTTTCTCTTTTCTAATTTCTTTCTTTTTCTATATTCATTCCACCCACAAAATGCATTTATTTTCCTCTCTCTTGGGACCATTTTCTTTTTCTCCAATTCTTACGTACATACACATGTAAAAGAATTAGATAGTTGACAATTTAAAAAACCAAAAAAAAAAGAAGAAGAAGAAGAAGAAAGGAGTGAAAGAGTATCTGTTCGTTTTGCACATTTTATTTACCTGTTATTATTCATATAATCATGAAAGATAAAATATTATCATATCTACGTAAGCGAATAGGTAGAAAAAAGTATGTCTTAGTATGGTGATCTGATTATAATAGTTGAAGGGTATTGCTTTACTATATATGGATTAAAACATTATATATATATACACATGCATATATTGTTTATAATTTAAATGTTTATAACAAGAAAAGGTGCATCCGTGATAATTTTAAAGAGATTCACAAAATGAACACAAATCAATCATAACCGTTAAAGAAAACAAGAAGAAAAAAACAATGAGATCATAAGAGTGCAAAAGGGAAAAATCTGAGAGATCTGATAAATGTCTGAGACAGTACACAGTTTTGAGCTTTAGGGCTTATAAGTGTTCTTGAAACTTGAAACTAGAAACTGCTTCACACTCATGATCTCACACTCTCTTATTTATACATTCCTGCAGACATGTTCATAGTGTGGTCCAACTTTTCATATCCTCACAAACACACACACATATGTATATGTATATAGACGTGTATTGTTTATACTATGTTAATAATTATTTGAAATACATCTTTACATATATTTTATATAGAGAATGGAACAGTGTGAAAGTGGTATATATTTTTGCCCTTTAACAAAGTTGTTTCCTAATTATTGCTTCCGGGACCGGCTCTGTTTGGTCCCTCGATGTAAATACATTGAAAACTCTTTTCGAATAATTTTCTAGTTAATAATATTGAATGTTTATATGAGTAAAAATACTATATAGTTTGAGTTATTAACCAATGTTTTGAAAGTAAAATCAAATTGAATTCGTGTTTGGATCACTGAATCGTGAGGGCAAGCTATTTAACAAAAGAAAAGTTATGACTTATGAAGTCATTTGATCGAAATTCACGCTTCTTTATTGTTCATAATGTTTTGTTGTTTATTAAAAAAAGTGAAATATATGTGCTTAGTCAAACAAATTAATTTCAACCAAGAATCGTATAAATATATTAAGTGAAGTTTCTTTTACTGTATTTTCTTGTAGATTTTAGAAACGAAATTATGTAACAACGTTTGTTATTCTAACTAGAAAAAAAATTGTAATGAGTGATATAAACATCAAAAACAAAAATTTGATCAAACTTGTTATATGATGAGATATATATTACGTAATATTGTGTATATATAATTTCCTTCATTTTCCCTCCTGCGCGTGCTAATACTAAACTTCTTCGTATATAGATTAACACGTACGTATCGTATCTGGCGTATTTATTTAGACGACAAAACGTATTGTATAAATAAATTAACTTTAGGCGGTTTTCGAGTGAATATAATAGTATGTGTATTTGTAGCACGTATGCATGATAGACATCATATGAATATAAATATGATTTAAATTGTTAAATATTACTATTGCTTAGACATATTTAAGACTTGAGAGTTATTGTCAACGTCAAAAGACTTTTCCAACATAAACTATTCTACGATCACGCATTTTATTATTCGGTAATACGTAACCATTATCAACAAGGGAATTAAAAAAATTACAATTTTGCATGGAAAACCAATCTCGTGGTTTTCGTATAAAAGTATTTATACATCAAAAAATTTCGAAGTCTTCTTACCATCAAGCTAAGCTTGTCGCCCAAATTAAAATAAAAAAACAAAGCCAACTCTAAACATAAGAATAGTATCTATTGTATATTTTAATCAATCATCACACAAAAACCAGAGAAGCATAGTTAAGGTTTGGGTTATCTAGTGGATAGTTCTTTCCTTATAGACCACACATTGAACATAAGAGAAGCATTTAAGATTCATGCTAATGTACAAAAATAGTTTTGATTTTCAAACAAAAAGCAGTTTTGATTTATTCACCAATAAAAAAAGAACAGAAAAAGCCGAATTGAGCTAAGAGATTGCCTTTGTTTTGTGGTTATAAACCCCAAGTAATTTTCAGTTAGTATAGGCCCAATAGAGTTAGCAGAGGCCCATTATACGCATCTCATCCTGGTCAGAAAAATATTGCAACACCGAAAAGGAAAAAGAAAGCCAAATCGAAAAAGTTAAAACCTATGCTACTATGTTATACAGATAAATCAATGAGACAGTAATAACTCGGCGACAAAAAAGGAGAACCATTACTAAAACGTATTATAAATTTAAACATGGATGTCTAGTAAACAAAGGTATTACAATATGATCTTCTCAAGTTAATGGTTAATTTAGTTAAGAAGACAACACACCGAATGGTACAGAAACATTTTGGCCTAATTAAACCGAATGGTAAAGAAACTTTTCCGGCATAAACCGATCAGCAAAACTACTTGCAAAGTAATCACAACATACCAAGGATGAACGATAACTCAACAATAAAAATATTTATGCATGCATGGTATTACAACCTCGGAGTAAAAGATTACTTAGAGGGATAACCGGTTGGCGGATAGGCCGGAGCAGGAGGGTAACCATGGCCAGGATGAGGTGGAGGAGGGTAACCTTGACCAGCTTGTGGATAGTAAGGCTGGGGATAACCGGTGGCTGGAGGATAACCAGCAATAGGAGGAGGGACCGGTTGATCAACGCGAGACATTTGCTGAGCTGGTGGCACTGACATTGGTTGAGAACCAATCACACCATCTCTTTTGTCCATCTCAATCTTGTGTTGTGTCTGCAAGTGAAGAGAGGAGATTACATTTTGGTCATGTTGTACAAAAAGAAATAAACTAATTAAACTCGAAATGATGAGTACCTGCATACATGCGCAGACCCTGCCAGAAAAATCCAGAGGAGAGTAGAGAATTAGCAACAATAAGAATGTATACAATTAATTTGACAATTGTTTTTGTTATGAAAAAGATTTAAGCATACGTGCAATAGACCATATCAGCCAAGCAAGTAAGCAACTGAGAAGCTTCAGAGAGTTCATCACTTCCAACAATGCAAGCCACAAGAGAGAAAATGCAAGCAATTTGGCTCAGGCAAAACATAAATCCCTGCGACAAAAAGCAAAGAAGAACTCAAATGTTTATGTACTCAGAAAAATGAAGACAAGAGATGAAAGTAGAGATCTCTACAATTATGCAGTTGTCACATTTTGTTGTATGGATGTTGAATTCATCTTGCAGCATAAACCGAGTAGATGCTACAGAGTTTCCAAAACATAGAAACACCTACACATAACTCATCAACATTATTGTCTAAAACCACAAAAACATCAAAAGGATTTTGTGAAATATTAACAAAATAAATTAAAGATTCTATCACAAGTCATCTCATTTTGTTCACCAGATGGGGAAAATCAAATGGGTATACCTCAGTGGCAA
Organism: Anastatica hierochuntica; assembly: GCA_900406275.1. Classification (NCBI taxonomy): domain Eukaryota; kingdom Viridiplantae; phylum Streptophyta; class Magnoliopsida; order Brassicales; family Brassicaceae; genus Anastatica; species Anastatica hierochuntica. The sequence continues at coordinate 22,053 of OVAN01003885.1, forward strand.
GACAAAACTGAGGGCATTTGCTTTCTCCACACCTACCACTACAAGGCATATAACCACCACAACATGTGTACCTTCACAATACAAAAATATATAGTAGCAATTAAGAGGAATAACTTAAGAAACAAATCATTAATTGTTTCAGCATATCTTCATCTTTTTAAGTGTGAAATAGAGTTGTTTGTACCTCGACATGTCATTGTAAAGTGCTCTCTTACGAAGCAAGTATGAAACGCAAGGTCCACTACAATCATCATAATAAATGGCTTATTTTGATGTCAACCATAAACATACACTCTTTCTTTCACAAACATATTTCCATAAACCAATTAAATTTGTTTAAAAAATATTAAATCAAATCCTATTAAATTACAAAAACAATAGATCAAATATTAAATAGCATTGTATATTAACTACTATTGTTTAGAAATATTGAAATGAATAAAACAAGATTTAGATTTGTAGGAGTTTTATTTCTCATTTCGGAGTCAACAAAGCAACATACCAATAGCTTAATGCAATCAACAGGGATGAATATAAAGAACCACTTACCACAAACACGAGAAGAAACAATCTGCAAGAGAAGAAGAAGAAGAGGAGATAAACGTAAATTCGGATCAAATTCATCAACCAAATAAACAGAAGTAACAAATATAGTGAAGAAGAAGACAGAGATGATCATTACAAGGAGTATCAGCGGAGACGGTGCTCATGAGATCGGAATGCCATAGATTCCGGTAACTTTGCCGGAGTTGCATCTTATCAAGCTTCTCCTGCGCCCTTGCCATGATTTTTGATAATTACCACTTACAAAACAATAATGCAAATCTCTTCACCAAATATAATCCGATTTAGGATAACAAAAATGTGAAATTTCTCAAAAACAAAAATGTAAATATGAGAGAAGATGTTCGAAAATGGTAACAAATTCAAGTAGCGTTTCACGCGCTAAAACATTCAATCTTTTTTCTTTTCTTGTTTTGGAAACAATGCAGAAAAATTTACACACTTTTTCTTTAAAATCTTTTGAATTTCTTTTAAATAATAATATAGTTTACAAAATTTATTGTATGGACTTGAATTTCGCTCCTTTAGAGTTTTCATTGGTTGAATTAAAGCTCTTTGACCCATTGGAAATGCCGAAATTTCAGAATACTAATAAATATTCATTTGACAATTTAACCCTTTTAAAACATGAAAAGACATTGTTAGAAATCAGAAGACACACATAAATGTTTAAAGAACTTTGAGAAATAAGAAACCGAATTTTGCCAATTTGAATCTGATATTTAATAGTATGAAAGTTAAGATATACTAAGAGTTTTGTTGAGAGAAAATAAACAAAATATAATGTTGGCAGTAAACTCTCGAATATATTCAACTATACCTTACACCTTTAAGTATATATATAATAATCTATCAAAAAAACACTTTCAACAGCAATGTCAGTGACAGAATTAGATTCTAAAACGTAGGACTTGAATAGTAAAATAATATAACAAACAAAAAGAAGCTTTTGCTCACACATCATGCAATGCAACAAAAAGATAAAGTCCTTCAGTCACAAGACTATTTGGACGTAAGCATTTGGGTTTAAAATGTAAAAACACAAAACACTGGAGAAAAAATCAGAAAGTGAACAAAATATAAGGACATATATGTAAAACTAAAGCTTTGTCCGCCGTTATAAATACATATCGACCACCTGATAAAAGAAACTGGACTTGTCATGTCTTCTTGGCTCTGAAATTGACAATCTTAAAAGCAGAAGACAATTAGTGTTTTTCTGTTGCATCATCTTCAAAAATGGCTTCTGGTCTTTATATCTTTGATGGGTCTTCTTCATCTTCTTCCTCGATTTTCAGAAATTCATCTAGTCCTGAAGATATGTTTTCTTCAGACACAAGAACGGCCACAGATTTGTTCTGCAACAACGAACTTTACACTGTGGATGAATCTCTCAGCATTTTTGACCATTTTACCCCTCACATCCTCTCTTCTTCTCCTCCAAGCGATCTTCTTGGAACCTTGACTCTCTCTCATCCAATTCCCACCACCACCGGATTGTATCCGAATTACTCAGATTTCCAACTATCCGGCGCCGTCAAAACAGAGGAGTTCGTCTGCGGCGGCGGCGGATACGGTCATAATCAGACGGAAACTGTGGCATCAATGGCGCGAAGCTACGGTGCGATAGAGACTTCAGGGAGATATATGCAGAGAAGCTTTAGCAGCCATTTCGTGGAAGGAAAATCAAATCAGCTTCCTTTCAGCATTCCGCTAACGGAGGAGTCTTCGAATATCCCTTTGAGCTCGCCGGAAAATGCTTTCTTTTCCGGTCAAATGCGACGAGGCTACAGCACAGGAGATTTGCAGGTCTCTGTTTTTCCTTTTTGCTCTGTTTTTTTTTACATACTGAAATGTTGCTAAAAGTTTTAATTTTTGTTTTCAGAACTTAAGAAAGAATTTCGGAGAGCAGAGATCATCGGAGACATTTTCCGAGGAACAGAGCCTTAAGGTGAGACGTTATAGTGCAGAAGAACGTAAAGAGAAAATATCAAAGTATAGAGCTAAACGAAATCAGAGAAACTTCACAAAAACTATAAAGGTAACCATTTTTATTTACATTCAAATTTAAAAAAATTATTTTAATTTTGATTATAAATTTTGTATATTTTTGTTGGTAGTATGCTTGCCGGAAAACATTAGCGGACAGTAGACCTAGAATACGTGGTAGATTTGCACGCAACGACGAAGTTGTAGATATCCCCACTAATGTTGAAGACGACGACTCCGAGCTTTGGGTAAATTCAAACTCATAAACTACTTTCTTTCCATTTTAAAGGATTTTGCATGTGACTACTAAAAAACAATCTCTTATGTATTGAAATAATGGTGAGCAGAAATTGGATGGGCTGCATGAGGAAGATGAAGCTTTTGTGAGCAGCTTTGTGCTGCAACCTTTCTGGTGAAAGACTCTTTCTTAGCACCAACCATCCATTATATATGTATTTTTAGTTTTCCTTGATTACAAGAAGTTTCAATATATACTACATTGTTAGCCGAATCGGGTCATATATTGAACCAAAAAATTCTGATATGTAACTCGAAATAATAATAAATATATATATATATTTAGAAGAATGTAAATTTTTAATAAGTTACATACTTACATTGTATTCGTCTTTGGTTATTTAACATTTGGTATCGAAAATGACTTGGTTGTCTTTTCGTTTTCTATGTAAATGTTGAAGTTTAATAATATAATGTCAAAGCAAATGCACAAATCCTTGACATATGAGGAAGATTCTTTAGTAAAATATTAATTTTATAAGAATTTTGATTAGTGGAATGCAACATTGAATTTTAGTGCTCTTTTATCGTGAAAGTGTAGTATATAATAATCCGAACCATAGTGGATGAAGATCCTCTTTGGTCATGTTAGTGTACGAAAAGCTTTGCATTTATATTTGGTCAAGTCAAATGACCAACTGAGTATTAAGTTCTAAACATCAACAAACCAAAGTTGATTCAACCTTTACTCCTTCTATACATCTAAATTCCAATCCGTATCCAAAGTATCAAAATTTGCCCACAAACCCTAGCTAATATTTGTCAGCAACAACATGTATAAACTCTTTTCACCATGAGTTTGATTTCTCATAATGACATGTATACCCTAATTACGCTCGTGTTGAGAGGATTAAATCTCATAGTTACGTAAAAACATACATGTCTTTTGATTTAGAATGAATTATGGAAGGTATATTATTCTTAAAGTGATTGTTTAGCTTGAAAATTTAGTCTTTAGCCATTTAGTTTCTCATACCCGATACCAATCTTTGGATTATACTGTGTGGCGATGAGAAGTACTCTTGGTTTATGAATACAAAGAGAATTAAAGTACTAATCAAAAAACAATAAATTCAGTATTCCCTTGAATTTAAATAGCATTATTGTTCTAGTAATGCAACTATTATCATTCAGAACACTTGAAGGATGTCTACCTTTAAACATAATTAGTAATTTGACTGAATATAACTCTCAAATCGGGAAAGACAAATAAAACAAAAGAAGAAACGGAGAAGCTCACATGTGTTTTTCTTCTATTATAAATTGTTTCTTTTTCCATCGTGGAGGAAAAAATAGCACTTTCAAGGAGGATTCATCAATTTTTCATAATTTCTATATTGTATGTTGTTTATATTTTTTGTAATTTTGGTATATTTAATAAGAAAGGTATTTGGAAGTGATGTCAAATCCAATGGCCACTATTATCCTGTGTTAAGAAACTATAAAAACAACAACAATAATACCAATAAATAACAATGTTACTATAATCATGACTTAGCACACAAAAGAAACTTCCAAGTTTTAGAAATTTTCAAGTATTGCGCGGCATGTTACTCCTATATATATATATAGCTATTAGCTTATTAGTTAGCAATCGTTTTTATTATTTGATGCCTTTTCTTTCTAAAAACTATATCAAGTTGTTTCTTTGTAAGAATTAAGTGGTTTAGTTTGACTATTTTGGAATTAAGTTTTTCTCTTCTTTTCTCGACGACATATTAAATATAAAAAACTACTCAGTCATTGGTTATCATTCTTAAAACAAAATTTATAAACGTAAATTCCAAAATAGTGTCTTTTTGACACAAAAAACTATTCTATTACAAAAGAGAGTTTTTTCTTTATAGATTACAAATATGAATTAAACTATCAACTTTATAGTTTAGAGACGAAATGGTTTTTTAGAATTAGTCCACTAATGTTTGTTGTTAAAGATCTACGCATTAGAGCACTAGACTATTTAGTCGATCAATCCGTCCGTTTTAACGTAATAGTTGTGAAATATTAATTGGAAATTACTATTTATATATTATATAAATTATATATTAATGCGTGAGCTATAAAATAAAACGTAAAAAATTACATAATAAATTAAGTTTTTTGAAAGGAATGAGAAATTGTTCTGGTTTACTCCTTTTTCCTGCCTCCGTTATTCCTTGCTTTTAAAAGGTCATGCATGCTTTAAGTTTTATCATTATTATTATTTTTGTTTAGAGGCTTCTACAAGGAATTTTTTCAATAATTTCAATCATATATATAATCGAGGGCAACAAAATAAAGCAGATTTTTCCTAACCTTTAATTTATAGCTTACAACTTGTACGAACATTTGAGATAGTTATGAAAGAAAAGAGATTACAAAAAACGAACATTTGAATTAACATAATAAGAGGATATTTTTTTTTTTTTACGTCAATTATCTTTATTGATCAAGAAGCATCCAATGTTACAATAGAGTTCAGATAAGGAGGACAAGAATGATACAAAGCCCACCGAACAGTGTCTATAGTAGCTTGTTTTGCTAGGTAATCCGCACACTGATTTGCACTGCGTACAACATGGAGGAAACGCGCGTCCGGGAACATAAGCCTCCACTGCTGAATGGTGTGTATCAGTTGGA
>OVAN01003886.1:0-27513 GCA_900406275.1 Anastatica hierochuntica
AGTTCCGAAAGGTTCTGTTTTCTAGTTTCAGAGATCCAGGGTTGCATCAAACCTTTACACCACAAATTCCAGAGACTCAAGAAGCTAAAGGAACCACACTTCCTTTTCCAGAAACCAATCACGCCTAAAAGTGAAAGGAGTCGAGTTAAAGACTCAAAACAAGCGCTTTGTGGGAGGCAACCTACGTACTTTTTAGTTTTATTTTTAATTATCTAGAACTTATTTAGATGTCTAATTTTTAGTTTCAATTTTTGCAAGAATTTGTAAAAACAGGAAAAAACACTAAAAAGTTCGGACTCAAGACAACCACAAAAGAACTTTAAAGCTGTTTTGACTGAGTGACGACTGACGTTAGACCGGGATTTTCAAGAAAGAGGCCACCGGCCGGTCTCTGAGCAAAATTGCTTCAAAATCATTTTTTCAACTTTGGTGAGAAAGCGGATCCAAATCATTCAAGCAATCTCCTGGACCATTCCATACATTCATTTGAGACTGGAGAAGGATGTTAAGGACCGCCAATCACAGTTAATATTAAATTCAAAAGTTCTTGGAACAAAGTGATCATATCATGAAGAACCAAGAAATAATGTTTGAGAAGAAAAATTAAACCATCGAAGATGCCCGAGCAAAGTGACTATTATGAACATAACAGCGTGGTTCGAATTTCTATTTTTCAAACTTTTATTTTGGCTAACATTACGTCTTTGCCGGCTAGCCAATAAACTTAGCTAAGACAAGAGTGTCATTTCTAGATGAGAATCATATTGGGGGGAATGAAAGTTCACCATGTAACCTCAAAGATTCGAGCAGCAATGATCAACAATCCAAACAAGTTCTTAATGCAGTCAAAAGAAGTTTCAAGAATTCAAGAACTTCTACGAGACTGTATCTTTAATCCATTCGGAAAATTCCAACATAAAAAATGTTTAAAAACAATTTGGTATCATGAAAAAATTTCTTGAACACTCCTCGGCCAATTGGAATTCAAAAAAAACGAACAAATCGCGAAACGGCCTAGTTAAACCAAGAAACGGACAAGGAGAAGCCATGATTGGGTGTCGAAAGAGCCAACATCAGAGCGTGCCACCATGGGGCACGCACCAGGTGTTAGCACCCCCATGCCTGAAAAGCTACTCAACCTCATCCTCAGGATCGGATTTCACCAAAATTGGCAATGCGACCGATCACACGACCATATGTGCCTCGTTCGTGAAGCTTTCATGACCAGTTGGCGTGAGTTCCTCGACCTGTCCGTGCCAAAATATAGCCCGTACAATTCTATCATTGTTCCCGATGAAAATGCAATCCTATATGTTTCCTAGATAATGGAGAAGATACTTAAGTGGATGAGATTGTTTTTATTCCGGTTTCACAAGTGTCAATGATGTGATAAAATCTACACCACCAAAGAAGCAAAGATAGTCATGAGCCAAAGAACTTGCACTCACGGTTCTAGCACCTCTGGAACCAAAGACAAGAGTTGATGGAGCGAAGATGGATAAAAATATTGACTATTAGAGAACCCATTCAACAATAAAGCTTCAAGCTCCCTTGAAGATCCATTTCCCAACACTTAATGCCTTAGGATCGACGAGAGACTCACTTGGATTTTAGACACTTTGGGTTTGAGTGATTTCGTGTAGCTATCTTTACTGATCTATGAGAAGCTTTCCAAGGATATTGTTAGCACGATTGAGCTATCTTGTCCTAAGGGAAAAAGAATTAAGGCTCAAGAAAACATTCTTACTTTCTCATCGCGAGGTACCACTTACTCTTTGACTATTAGTGAGATTTGTGAGATTTTGTGTTTGGAATGCTTGGATCAACCAAAATTTAGATCGAATCATGCATCCTACATTTCATGTGATCGTTTTTCTCATGAGACTCTTCTCCCCGGGCATTCTAAGGAAGAAAAGATTCGACTTCCATCAGTTAGTTATCTACATAGGCTTATAGCACAAGGGATCTTTAGCAGGACTTAGCAGAGTTCAGTACTCAGGGATGAGTTCTTCATCCTCACTTCTCCTATTGTTGTTGTCCCTCGGAGATCCAACTATGGAGCTCTCATTGCTAGAAGGATTATTAATGTGAATCATGTGGCGACTAAGGAGACGAGAGATCACAAGTACACATCCCATTTTGGAGAGATTATCACTGCTACCCTTAGCTCTAGAGGAGTGGACTTCCGTTCACAGACACCCATAACTAGTAGTGGATCGATGGATCTTTCAGGACTTGCTAGGTCTCATTCTCTTGTAGAATGGATTGAAGGTACAGAGACTTTCGCGTACCAATTGATGCCTCATCACGACACTGAGCCAACTTGTGTACTTCTCCCACGCTCGTCCCTTCCTCCTTCTCAGACTTTCAAGAGATCACTAGAGTACCCCATTCATGGTTCTAGGGACTACCACAAAGCCAAGGCCTTTGCTGCCAAGGGTGCTTCACAAGTAAGAGAATCACTTCCTCGGAGCATGACTTCTGCTGCTTCAGATTATGTACCATAAACAGAGTCTTTGAAGGCTCATCGTGCTGCCTTAGAAACAGAGAGAGTGAGGAGAGTTTGTTTGGAGAGGATGATGAGCAGTGTTGTTCGTGTTTTGTTCCAGGGGTTTTACTTAGAGAGAGTAGAGCTAGAAGATGGTGGACACTTAGAGAGTTTTTCTCTAGCTTCAGACTTTTGACATGATGCAGTTAAGACATAAGTTTGGGTGGATTTATCCGTTACTAACATTCTTTTCTTTTTTCTTCTATAATTTTTATTTTAATTGAGTCATTTTGATATTTTCATTGAGTCAAAACATGTTGGAAATTATATCTAATGTTGCTGGAAGATATTAGTTTTCTATTAAATTTCATGTTGCTTTTGCAGTAGTTATTGACTGCAGATTTTACCAAACGAAAAACTTTTAGTTGATCAATCTACCAGGACAACCATGTCTCCTTAGGACTCGGATTTCCGATGTTGAATTTAAATTCTCATCTTGGGGTTTTGTATTCTTTGATAGTCTTCTCTTTCAATATGGACCCTTGAGACTCATGGAAACTTATTTAATTCTTGCTTCATTTATCAAAAATTTAGAACCCTTGAGACTCATGGAAACTTATTTAATTCTTGCTTCATTTATAAAGAAAGAAAAGAAAAGAAACAAATGAAAAAGAAAAAGAAAAGAAAAAAAAAAGAAGAAAACAGATCGATAGAAAAATTAAAATGATGCACTAGAAAATTAAGAAAAATTGATTCTCAAAGGGCTATTAAAAAAATAAAATGATACCCTAGAAAAGTGGATAAAAATTAGCCTCTAAAGCATAAGAATAGAATGGCAATAGATCTTTAGGATGGTTTAATGTATTTAGGAACTTGTTTGAGTTTGAGTCACTTGTTCTTAGATTGATATTCCGTTGATGAGACCGCACCTTAGAAATAATTAGAGGCTAGTGGAGTGGTCATTTTCTTTGTGATTTTGGCTCGAATCAGGATGGTTTCTAGTGGACGATTGTTTATGCAAACAAAATCACAACGAAGCATTAATTTATATGAGCTCGTTTCCTTACAATCATACAATCTGCAAGTGCACGAATATACTATTGTAGTACTTAGGGGTCGAACCACAAGGAGCAACTTACCTAACTAGATAGATTTTAACATTGGGAATACACACTCAAGTCTAATCTAAGAAAATAAAAAAGGTTGGGTTTATTTTTGGGATTTCTTAGGATAATATAAATGAAAGCAAAGCAAGAAAATAAACAACTTAATTAAAAGCAATAAACTTAAATAAAGAAAGCAAGCATGAACATAAAAGTGTAAACTTGAAATAAACAATGAACTAAGATGATGGACCAAGGGTTTTTTTAGTAGATTCACTTAGAAAGACGATAATAGAGGTGTTGGTTCAAGTTCTTAAGCACAAATCCAAGACCAAAGATAGTACTAGCTTAATCCACTCTCTTGACAATATACCATTTCCATATTGATCATGTTCACTCAAATCTCGCTTTTTGCAAGTGATAAATCAATTAGGAATCATTAAGTACAAGTCAATATAGTCACTAATCAACCTAGCAAACCACTATCATTGGCTAGATTGAAATAGCAAGTATTTGGTTATCCTAAACATTTTATCGAACGCCTCTTCAGCGTGAAATGCATACGAGTCTAGATCTTACTTAGCTACTCTAAATCCTAGCATTAAGCTAACCAAACATTTGGAAGCCTAATGTTTACTATCCCTAACACCAAGTTTACAATCCTATCTAAGAGATCTCAACACCCAAAAGTCCATCAAAGAGACTACTCACATATGGTGTAAGAGAACAGAGAAGAAGAAAGAGAGAACATAATAATAGATCAGATGGTTTTAGATCGAACGTACAAACTTAGAAAAAAGACTCTAGATCATAAATATCACGAGAAAACTCACCAAAAATCAAATTTTTTCTAAGAAAAATGTAGAAAAGGGTCTTGATACATAAAATTAGGTTTAGGGGGTATTTATAGGCCAAAGGAAGGTGATTTCGGCGTTTATACATGCCACTATCGATCCTGGTTGTCGATAGTTGCAAGCATTAGGCAGCAAGCTTCCTTAGGCATGTGGTTGTCTACCCAATGCATGCCCCTATCAACCTGGTTGTCAGAGAGAAAGTGAATAACCTGCATTTCAGAGCTTCAACAGGTACTCCTTTGTGCTGGATAGTATCGGTGATGGCTTTAAACTTATCAAGATGGTGCACTGGGTTCTGTGATAGCAACCAATGAAACTGATTTTGCTGCACCAAGTTAATGAGACCAATCTTGATCTCAAAGTCCCTTCGCTCAATGAGAGGCGGACGAATCCCAGCACGATTCGCATAGAAGGCCTCCTGAGTGTCATTTTGCGCTAGAGTCATCCTCTTTCGAGGTTGATTTGCGCCTTGTTGCCCCTCAGCTGCGACATTCTGCTGGCCAGCTTGTTGAGCACCAGCATTAGTGCCACCTCCAACAGGTGGGTTAGCTCCTGGAAGAGCTCTAGGAAAGAGAGGATTTTGATGAACTTGAATGGGTTCTCCCAAGATGTCATCCATGATTTGAGCAAACTAAAATACTTCAATAACCTCCATCAACTTCTCTTTCTTCTTTTGTCTCTCTAACGCGAAGGTTCAGGTTTGAATTCAGCAAGATTTTCGATCCCTTGGCTTCTAGTATGAGGCATGTTCTTGCACTTGAAAGCACCAAAAAAAAAGAAGAAAAAGAAGAGATTAAACGAAATAAATAAAATTCTTTAGGTACGCAATGATGCTAAGTTCTAAGACTCCCTATTGGTCCCCAGCAATGACGCTAGAAAACTTGATAGCTCAAGTTTTTGCCCGAGATAACACTTCAAGCGCACAGATGTAAGTTATAGTGGTTTGGGATCAAATCCACAGAGACCAAAGGTAGCACGAAGAAATATCAGATCACATAGTGGGCTAAGGCTAAAAAGTTGTAAATCAATCACAGAAGTGTTGGGCATCGGGTATTCTCAGGGAAACAATTTATTGTTCATTCAAATTATAGACTAGGGAACAAGTTAAGAACTGTCTTGAACTCAAATTCTAATCTAGAACCGATCTACTTCCATAGTATCAGTGTCCTATGTATTAGAAATCTCGAGACTAACTTGTGTTGACCCTCGATTTCTAATCATGCATTACTAACGGATTTGATATGTTCACAATTCACTTAAACATCAACTTCCATTGGCTTAAGAAGAATTGCTCATTTAAGATTCTTTCAGGCATTTAAACAAACACTTTCCGGCATTAAATTACCTAAGAACATAAACTAAGTGATCAATTCAGTTTCATGCATTACGATCAATCAAAGATGAAGATCCATTAGATTAAATCCCTTATCATGCGATTCTATATCAACTAATCATGAATCCCTATGTGAGAACCCTAAACCCAACTAACAGACTACTCACTCATGGTAATTGCAAAAACACAAATCAAATTCACGAGAGACATGATTGTTTTAAGCATAAACAAGAGCAAAAAGGGTTCCGAAAACTTCTCCCATCGAAGTACTGAGATGCTTCTTTTCCTTAGGTTACAAATCTCTCCAAGCTCTCCAAAACTCTCTAAAAGTGCATAATTAAAAGGAAAACACAAGCTTGGGTCTTTTAGTTGTAATCCGGTTCGAAATAAGTTCGGTCTGGTTCTTCTTAAAATCAGTCCGAAACTCGGGACAGGGTTCTCTCGATCCGGGGATAAGGATCAGTAGATCCTTGTCTAGATTCCTGGGTATTTTCCAACTTTTCACGAACACTTCCTTCGATGCTTGAAAACAATCCAAATGCATTCTTTTCGCACATTCAAGCTTGATTCCTGTAAAAATAACTAAGAACACAAATCCGCGCCAAAACAATCTAAATACATACTAAAAACCATAGATCTCGTGTGAAAACCGTAGTAAAAACTACTAAAATACTGACACATCACATATGTAATCTTATATGCTTTTATCAACCTAAGTATATACAAATTATGCAATTAATATGAAATGTTTTTAAAATAAAATTGAAAATCTTTTTGGGTTTTTAAAGGTTTTTCGATTTTTTTTTCTTTTCAAAATTTACCTATTAGCAATGCAAGACTCAAAGATGCTAAAACGAAAACATCAAAACGAAAAAACGACATTAGTACCAAGTCCCTCCCCTAGACATAAATTTCACCGTCCCAGTGAATTTCAAACCGTGAGACTAACTTTTAAAAACCGAAAATATGAATGAAAGCATGAGATGGTATTCACAATGGTTTATACATAGTACCTTTGTCTTGTAAGGTGAGCTTGGATTGTTTGCATTTTGTTTCCATTGGTGGAGGAAGAGAAGCTCTTGCAATTGGACATCCTTTCACTTATAAATAAAAACCATCAAATATGAACTAAAAAATCTAAGTAAAGAAAGCTTAAAATTGAAATTTTAAAAGAAATTATTTATTAAGCAAAGTGATTTTTCTTGGGAATGCCTCCCAAGGGTGCTTGTTTATAGTCATTATCTCAACTTTAGGTATGATTTTGGTGGAAGTTGGTAGGGTTGGCCAAGGAGGAGGTTTTTATTTCCACGGCGGATCATGTAGCTCAATGACAAGAATCTTCTTCATCAATGCATCAATTATTTTTTTGCCTTTCTCCTTCATATCTTTGGTCCCTATGACTTTAACCTTTGCAAAAGGTTTTGGTTAACCATTGCACTTTACTTGATAATAAATTATTCCATCAACACACTTTGTTGGAGTCAAAATCATAGTAGGAAAGTGAATTGGTTTGAGAGGCAATTTCTTTATACCAAATTCTTTTACCGCACTTGGGATTGCACAAGGGAGTGTTTCCTTTGATGAAAAATCTATTAGCATGATTGGAGTTGAGCTTTGATTCACCTCCTTAGGCTTCTCATTCTTGGTATTCTCACATGAAACCTCATTTTCCTTTGGCTTGGCATCAAAAAATGCATCGAGTTCGAAGATCCAACCAAAAGAACAAGGGTCTATTGACTTCTTGGGATCATCAATCTTTGGAATCGACTTTGGCTTAAGGAGGTTCAAATGGTGTTGTGTCTTTAGGAGTTTCATTACCCTCTTGTTCCTTCATCATTATCGAAGTGTCAATCCTCTTTCTCTTGGTGACTATATCTTCAAGACCATGTTCACTATGGGATTATTTTGACACCACTCTATGAGTTGTATGGTTACCACGAGTTTTCCATATGATCTCTAATCTTTTTTTACTTAGCTTCAATAATTTCTTTCTTAAACCTTCCCGAAAATGGTAAGTTTAACTCATCAATTGGGATATCGGTATCGGTTCGTCCATTATCCATGTTTATCATTTGGTGTCAGGGAGTTTTCCTTATGCTAAAGTCCTCTTGAGCTTTTGGAAGCTCCTTCAAAAATCCCTCCTTTTTAGGCTCCTCTTTCTCATCTTGCTCCTCCTATTCCAAAGAGGTTGTATTATACTCGAATTTTTCGTTCTTGTTAGGCTCACTTTCTTGAGTTCTTGGAGGCAATTTCCTTCTACTTCTCAAAATAGTGGCATTACGTAGCTCTTTTGGGTTCATTTCACACTTCCCGGGAAGTTTTCCCTTTCGGAACTCAAGCTTAGAGGCTTGTTCTGCGATCCTATGATCCATTTCCTTAACATTAGAAGCAAGTGAGTCATACTTCGCCTTCATTTCCATGTAGTTCTATTAAGTCTTATGGTTGATTTCTTTGAATTTATCACTCATGTCCTTCTTTATCTCTTCGTTTCCAACAAAAAGTTCTCTCAACATGGAATGCATCTCATCCACCCTAGAGTTAGTAGGTGTCTTTGGAGTAGTTGGAGTTGTCGGAGATCCTTCTGCAAGACTTGTTCTAGGCAATGAGCTTTGGGAATAGCTCCTATGGTAGCTCTCTTGAAAAAAGCTAATCTCCTCTTGTTAATTGAAGAAATTTTAATTGATCTCTACTTTATTCTTTGGTTGAGGACCGCCTTTGCTATTTTATCAACTTCTGCATTCAACTCTTCAAGTCGTTTTTCCTCAATGTTAGGTTGAAAGCTAAAGTTCTCTTCTTCTTCATATCTTTTAGACAAATTTTAAACCAAATTTTCTCCTTAGGCGGCGGTTAGGCTTATGAAATTTCCTTTGCTTGTTGTGCTAATGGCTTGCCGAAAGTGTCGATGAACTCCCATATGGAATGATCTTAGTAGTCTCCCTTGAGTGAAACCATGGTGAGGGAATTTCTCACATATATGTTGTATCTTTGCAAAGCCTCTCCAAGTGTTTCTTTTAATTCTTGTTTAAAATTAGCAATGTTATTCTGCTAGTTTGTTGTCAACCTATGCAAATAGAATTTACCAAGGAACCTCTTTTTGCACTCATCCCATGTGGTAATTGAAGAGCTCATTATGGTCTTGTCCCATTCGGAAGCTATATCCCCTTAAGAATAATAGAAGAGAAAAAGCTTCACGTAGTCATCTGGGATTCCTTGAAATTTAACCGTTAAGAGAGAAAGTTTCACGTAGTCATCCAAGATTCCTTGAAATTTAACCGTTTCACACAATCTTTCGATGTAGTCAAGATGATCTATAGGATTCTCCACATCCGATCCGGAGGATCTAGCATTTTTCACCATGTTGATAAGGCTTAGATTGATTTTATATTGAGGAAAGTCACATGGTGGAGCTCTTACACACAAATGTTTGGCTTAGTATTGGTCTGTCAAATTCAGCAATATTTTCCCCAAACTCTTGTCTTCTATTCATCCCCTCTTGAAATAGTTAAATACTTAAAACAAAGCAACAACCACAAAGAATAGGACAATAGTTAAATAACTTGAAAATATAAAGCTTAGTCTCAAACATAAACGAAATCTCAATGAGAATCTTAATCTAATAACCATGCTCTCCGACAACGGCGCCATAAACTTATTGGGCAATTGTTTATGCAAACAAAATCACAACGAAGCTTTAAATTTTATATAAGCCAGATTCCTAAAAATAACACAATCCGCAAGTGTACGGATATGCTATTGTAGTACTTAGAGGTCGAACAATAAGGAGCAACTTACCTAGCTAGATAGATTTAAACATTGAGAATAGACATTCAAGCCTAATCTAAGCAAATAAGAAAAGTTGAGTTTTTTTTTGGGTATTCTTAAGATAATATAAATGAAAGCAAAGAAAGGAAATAAAAAACTTAATTTAAAGCAATAAACTTAAATAAAGAATGTAAACATAAACATAAAGGAGCACACTTAAAATAAACAATGAACTAAGATGTTGGACCAAGGGTTGTTATAGCAGATTCACTTAGCAAGACGGTAATCGAGCTATTAGTGCAAGTTATTAATTACAAATCCAAGACAAAAAACATTACTAGCCTAATCGACTTTCACGACAATAGACAATTTCCATATTGATTGCATTCACTCAACTCTAATTTTTTTTTGCAAATCATAAATCAATTAGGAGTCATCAAGAACTAGTCCATATAGTCACTAATCAACTTAGCAAACAACTCTTATTGGCTAGATTGAAATAGCAAGTATTTGGTTCTCATAGATATTTCATCGAGCACATCTCGGAAGTGAAATGCATACAAGTCTAGGTCTTAGTGACCTACTCTAAAATCTAGCATTAAGCTCACAAATTCCTTTGGACACCTAAGAAAATGTAGAAAAGGCTCTTGATACATAAAATTAGGTTTATGGGGTATTTATAGGCCAAAGGAAGGTGATTTCTGCGTTTATTCATGTCACTGTCGATCCTGTGGATAGAGCTACCGACCCACAGGTCGATAGTGGCATGCATTAGGCAGCAAGTTGTGGTTGTCGACCCAATCCATGCCCCTATCAACCTGTTGGTCGGTAGCCACATGCGTTGGACATATTTTGCTTCCTCTTTTCTCTTTTGAAGGCTCCTTTGCTTCCACCTTTTCCTCATGCATTTAGATCTTGATTCTCTTTGTTTCTTTACAATTTAAGAACCAAGATTCCATTATAACAAGCTCTAGAGTTGCTCAGCAAAAGGTTGTAGCTACAAATGCAAAAGAATGCAATGCAAAGATGAAAATCCTAAACTAGACTCAACATATAAACATGATGGATTCTAACATTTAAATGCATTATATATAACCTAAAAGCTATCAAAATATGTATGAAATAAGCTCTAGAGTGCATGAAAATATGCACACATCAATTTCTAAGCAAGGGGAAGTATGTGGAAGTTAACCTCTGTATTTTAGTGGTGTTATATGAAGATAACCGAGAAGACCCCGAGTATTGTTTCATATGACAAAGGTATGTTTCCACGTTTTCAAACCTCTTTTCCGTCCTTGGATTTTCTTTGCTTAAGGAAAACCAAGAAGCTAAGTCTAGCGGAGTTAATAACACTATTATTTTACTGTTTTCAGTTAGTCTACTTATTTATTTGCAGGTTTTTATCTCTTTTTCGACCGTAATAGGTAGTTTTCTCTTATTTCCTATTTAGAAAATAAATAAGTCAAATTATCAAAAAGGATGGAGAAACGTGTTAATTGGATCTCAATCATGTTTCCAAGATAGTTTAATTAACAGATCAAGAAGACATAAACTTAAAGACCTGAGTTTTGCATTTTTTTAATCACAAAAATCGCCTTAAAAAAGTTCTTTCCTTCGTTAGATTGATCCAAAAATTTTTCGGAAGTCATTTGGAGCTGTGACCGAGAAGTTACAATTGTTTAAGTGAGGACATGTTTGTGTCTCAGAAATGAATCAAGTGGAGCAATAGAACTGTTGTGATCAGCTGACGTGATTCCCAGCACCGGCTGAGTGTCTATTATTGTCCCACACCGATCCTGTAGTTATTTCGTGGTCAAAGATAGATTTTGCATCATATTTCTATTCCGTTAAAACTGACATAACCAAGGACGACCTAAGAAGACTTATCATTATAAATACTTGTTTTTAAACTTTAGATTAGAGAGACCAACAAATTTTATAGAGAGCCACAAATTTTACATAGAGAAAAGAGCCGTCAAAAGTTTTAAGAGAGTTTTCCATTATTCTTCATTGTTTCTAAGTTTTCTTTAGAGAGACTCATTATGTGCTTCGTTAAAGAGAAGATTTCAAAAACTCTTAATCTTATTTATGATAATTTCTTCCATGTTTACTTGTTGTGTTTCATGCTCCATGACTGAGCAATCAGTTTCTTAGGTTTTTAGGCTTCTCAAAGAGATCATGTCATCATAAGTTGCTAGTATTTGATTAGGGATTCATATTGTCTTTGTCTCGGTTGATCTTATTGAATGATAACTCTATTGTACATCTAATAGTGTGTCCATAAATAGATTTACATTCCATAAGCCTATTAAATCACCCGACCCTAAACCTTTTACAAGTTGAGCTGCATGAAGGCTTCGAAAGTAGATCGCCTTCCTCAGTGAACTTATCAAAACCTGAATCCATATAACGCGTGTTTAGATTCTACAAGGTCGTCCAAAAAGTGGTTTCCCTTGGTTATTTAAATATAGAATCCCGAACCTCGAAAATGGAGAGGATCTAAATTAATGTATTCAAGTTATTGGCGTTGCTCAATTCAAATCTTTAAACATTATGGTTTCTTTGATGCATTATTCTCTACGAATGTCCTATATGCTAACGCTTTTCCCCATTGATTTACATCCTTTATTTTACTTTAAGTTGTTGTCTTTTTTTATACTCACACAATAATATTTTTATTTTCTATTTTAGCTTAAGTCAATCATGAGATTCGTAGCATACAAACCAAGTCCTCATGAGATCAATTACCTGAAGTACTACAACTATGTTGTTCACTTGTAGCTGTAGGGTCGTTTTTGGGTGAAACTTGACACCCCATCAAGCTTCTGTAAGGATAACCGAAAGTTGAGTCCCTTGGTTGATTAATCATAGTATCCCGAACCTGGAAAGTGGAAAGGATCTAAATTAGTGTTTTTGATTTTGAGACGTTGCTTAATTCTAATCCCTAAACATTACGGTTTCTTTGATGCCTTATTCTCAGTGAATTTCCTAATTGCCTAACGCTTTCCCCAATTGATTCACACGCTTTTTACTTACTTTTCGATGCTGTCATTTTTAACTCACAAACAAATTTTCTAGTCTTGAGACGAAGTCTCTACTTTTTCTTGTGCTTCTAGCTCAACTACAATTCTTTGAATCGGTTGAGAACAGTGAATTTTCTATAAGATTAAATCCCATAGCAACGCGCGAAAAACTTGTTGCTCGTAGTTTTGCACTACGACGAATAAGTTTCAAATTTATAAAGCATTATTCCTACCAACTACAAAAATCTCCAAGTGCACGGTTATGTAATGTAGTACTTAGGGGTCGAACCAAATGATTGAAAGTCGATAAGAGAAAATCAAAAAACATGTAAATGAACCAAAGATCATAGTCTAAGAAAATAAAAGCGTGATTTTGTTGTCATTATTCCTTATCGTACCATGAAAGAATTACATAACAAAGAGCGTAAATGTAAACAATAGATAGGTAAATGCAATAATGTAAATGACTTTAATCGTTTTAATAATAAGACATTAATAAAACTTGGATCTTTAAGACGTCGAAATTTGTTTGAATTGTTCTAGAATTAGAATGATTTTTTCCTAAGAATGAGTTTCTCCTAGATTTTATTAGATCATCAAAGCTATTTTTACGCCAAGGATCTCTTAGAGGGTGTTATTGGTTCTACGATTTTAATGTATTTGGATTTCCAAATCAAATCATATATATTTGGATCTATGATTTTAAAATTCATGTTCAAATCATGTGTTATTGATTCTATGATTTTGTAATCTAAATTGAAATCAATTTTTAATCAATAGTTAGATTTTTATATGGATTTGATTTTAAATTGGATTTGAGTGGATTTATAAGTGTTTTAAAGACAAAATTACAAAGGCTCAAATACTAGTGTGTCATTATGTATTTTGAAAGATGATTTGTTAAAGATTAAAAAACAATATTACGCATGCAATATGTATGAATCCAAAACATATATGTCTACTCGTCATAATACTTGTACACGAGATAAATAAAAACTTTATTAATTCTGAATTAATAGTCGACCAACTTACTCTTATAGTGAAGATCTATTCACCAATGCACATTACAAGGCTCGAATTTTGCATATATCCTATCTAAAGACGCAAGTGATAGTCTTTTACAAGCGATTATAACCTTCTAGAAATCTAGAATAGCTATTTTCGTGCCCCAAGTTGAAATACAAGATTTTTGTTCACTCAAAAATCTGTTAACTTCTTGTACATTTGATTCAAGCATACATAATCTTTTAAAATCACCTAAAGAACCTATTAGAAATCTGCCATATATAATCTAGTCTAATTCTCATTTCAATCCTATATGTAACCATAACGTACTACATCTTAAAACCCAAACAGAAAATACTCACTAAGATCCATCGAACCAACAAGATAGTAACTTGATATGGTTAAACATGTGATTTTAGAAAGAAAAATAAAGAAATATTTAAGACAAGACACACAAACTTAATCTAAAAAAGATTTAAGGATTACAAAGAAAGATTCAAAGATTCTTGATCAAAGTTGTAAAGTTGAAAAGTTATCTAACGTTATGTTCTTGATGCTTTATAAGGCTATTTAAACATAAATGGAAAAGTGGAAAGTTGTGCTAAGTTTTTTTGTCGAGATTAAGCGCTCCACTGACCCTTGATTTCTCACCCATCAACCCCCATCGACCTAGTGTCAATGGTGAGCTTAATTGGCATCATATAGTTGAGTTTGCTCACTATCGACCTCCCGCCTCAGCTATCCATAGACCTAGGGGTCGATGGTGAGCTCAATGGGCAAAGACTTTGCTCTTTTTTCTCCATGTTATTTCTCCATCAAACCCTCTTTATTCCATGCGAGATGATAGTTAATCTCTTCTCTTTCGGCCCATTTTTCTTCATTCCTTTGATTCCTTTTTGTCGAAACGAAATTCGCCTTTGATTCCTCCTTGATCCTTCATAAAGTATTCACCAATTTTCCATTGCTCTAAGCTCTTCATTCTTCTTGTAAAGGTTTATTCAAACAAATGCATAAAAAAGCAGTGCAAAATGCAAAAAAACCTACCTTAGACGCCATTTCTAAATTAAGTGAATGTTGGCACTAAAATGCAAAATATAGAACCTAAAGATAATGATAACATATACTAATTGACAATAAATATGAATTAAAATATTAACTCATCACACTTCAATGCAATTCCCACCGATCCATGGAGGATTTTGCACCTATACATGCCAATTACCTCAGTCCGACCCACATCCCTTCCACAATCAGCCGCGAAATATTTCTTACCCCCAACTGGTGCCACCCACTCCGCCAACCAGTTACTCAATCCATACAATCATCACTGCCAATCCATTTTAACAAGCCCTTAACTGCCAGAAACGGCTTATTACGTCTAGAAATGCATTTTCTTGCTCAGATCAAGTCCAAATATATGATCTTCAACAACCAGCATCGACAACATCATAAATTCACCAAATCAAGATCTTTATAATGCTAGACATTCAAGAATTCAATAAGACTCTTAAAGCAATAAGGATTCTATTACCAAGCGAATTTTTTCAATCGAGCTAATTTTTGCAGTCGAGCCAAATTTTTAGATATTTAATGCAGTTGTTTAAGAGAAATTCATGATATTAAACCATCCTTAAAATCCCCGAAACACAATGGCGAGCCTAAAGAGATGAAATTACAAGAAATGAAGGCAAGGTGTATGGTGACTGATAACACTATTATTTATGTTTTTAATCGTATTTTCACGTATTTTTTTTAATACTTTTTCGACCTCTAGATGTAAGTTTTTTTTATTTCTGATTTTAGGGACTAATCAGGTTAAATCATAAAAAATATGGATAAACGTGCTAATTGGACCTCATTCATATTACCAAGCAAGTTTCATTGACGGATCATGAAGACAGAAGCTCAAACGCTTAAGTTTTGCATTTAAGCAATTTGGACAGATTCTCAGCATCAGAAAGATCACCATGAAAGAAGGTCTTCCCTTCATTGGATTTAGCTGAAATTTGGTAAGATGTTGGAATTTTGATTTAGCATTCATATGAAAGTTGTTTGAAATCATTTGAAGCTGTAAACAAGGAGTTATAGCCGTTTACGCTAAGACACATCTGTCTGTTTCAGAAAGGAAGCAAGTGGAGCAATATTTGAAGCTTTGACCGGGTGATAGAGTTGCCACCACCGGTCGAGTGCTCATTTTCGGCAAACTCCAGTAACATAGACATTTGGTTGTCACAGACAGATTTAAACTCTTAACATTCGGTTAGCTTAACCGAATTTGATTCTGCAAGAATCGACATAACAAAGGACGGTCTAAGAAACCCTACTATTATTAGTAAGTTTTTTTAGCCTTTAGAAAGAGAGAGCAACAAATTTTTACGGAGAGATTCTTTTCTTTGTTCTTTAAGTTTCGAAGTGTTCTTTGGAAAGATCCATTTCATTCTTTGTCATAGAGACAATTTTTTTCTCTTGATCTATTTAATAATGTTTTTCTTATTGATTTCTTGCAGTTTTTCATGCTCTGTATCTGAGTAGTTCATTAATTAGGTTTGTACACTTCTCAAAAAGATCATGTATTCATGAGATGCTAGTATTTGATTAGGGATTCATGTAGTCTTTGTCTCAGTTGATCTTTATGCATGATTACTCAATTTGTGCATTTAGTAGTCTATCATAGGTATATTTTCATTCCAAAATCTTGTTAAATCACATGAACTAAATCTTTGACAACCACAGTTCGAGGAAGCTTTGAAAGTAGATCGCCTTGCCTCAGTGAACTTATCGAAACGTGTGTCTATTTAATGCATGCTAATTATTTTAATACCATTCGAAAGTCTAGGTTCTTTGTTAATAAGCATAGAATTCCGAACCTCGAAACTGGAGAAAAATTAAATTAGTGTCAATCTTATAATTTAGGGTTAAGAGTTTAGGATTTAGGATTTACGGTACTTTGCAAGTAAAATGCGATTACTTGCAAGTTACTCGCAAATTGGCGAGTAATCCTCACAATTTACTCGCAAATTATTTGATTATTATAAAGATCTCCGAAATTTGTTCTTTTTTAAATGTTACAGATATATGAAAATATAAAAAAAATGAAATCTTCCGACGATGTGGAATTACCTTTATTTGGGTAACCATTTTAATTTATTATTTTCACTTTTAAACAAACTCGTTGAATAAGAGTTATTAATTACAGATACATAATTAATATATTAACATCAACAATCATATCCACCTTCATTATCAGATACATATATGGAATTGTCTTCATCGTCAGATTCGTCATCTTCTTCATCATTATCCTCGTCTGATTCAACCATAATGTCGTTATTGTCGCTTGACTGTACATCCTCCAACTCTTGTGCTGATGGGTCAACATGTATGACATCCTCAGTGGATTCAATCGGAGTAGTCGTCTCTGCTGGTGGTCTATCTTCTTGCAACACCATGTTGTCTTTAGATCCTATTATACGACCCCTTGGACTCACATGGATGATAGAAAGCCATTGCTCACGTCTTTTTCATATTCGTGGATATGCGACGAATGTCACTTGCTCCGCTTGCGATGCGAGTAAAAATGGTTCGAATTTGTTGTACCTTCAGTCTGTCTGTGATTGGCAAGTACCACATTCGCTGAAATGGTACACGTGTACGTCCATTTGTAGGTTGATATCTTGGTTTCCCACAAAAGTGACACTCCTGCAACTTTTCATCATCTTTCAAAAATATCATGCAATTGTCGATGCATACATCAATCATTTCGGATGGTAACCCAAGACTAGAAATTTTTTTTTCATTTGGACATTTTCTGACTACCTTCGTCAACATTAGAACTTTCTCCATGCGAAAGCCGTAGATAATAATTTGATGTGAAATCTCTATTGAATAAATGTCTCTTTACATTATCTATTAAGAAATACTTTTCATTCGGACATTTTCGGTAAGGGCAGAAGATTTTATCGTTCTCTATGCTAGGGGGTTGTTAGTCACTTGATAGATAAATCCACGCAAACAATCACAATACTCTTTTTTAACTTCACCGGTATCTAGATCTCTCTGCCGATATATTCATCCTAACAAGGCAAAAATTTCATGCTCTGAACCCGATATTTTTTATTTGATGTTTTGTTTTTTTTGGATTTGTGAATTGGTCATTGAGATGGGAGAGGTGAAGTTGTCTGTATAAAAAAAACTTTTGCTACAGATTTTCTTGGCAATTTCAAAAGGCTAATTTGCAAGGAATCTACGACTAATTTACTAGGAATTTGCGAGGGATATATTCCTCGCAAATTTTAGTTACTCGTGTGGAAAACGTTTATATTCAAAAGTTAGTTACCTCACCATTCCCTCGCAAATCTGCGACCACTTTGCGAAGAAAAATTTTCTTCTCACTCTTTACTCGCAAATTTGTCGTAAATTTGCGAGGGAGATAAATATCTTGCAAAACAGTCACAAATTTGCGACCACACTGCGAGAAAAATGTTTTCTTTCACTCTTTACTCACGAACATGTCGCAAATTTGTGAGAGAACAGTTGTTCTCGCAAATGACTCGCAAATTTACGATCAATATGCGAGCAAGATGTTTTCTCTCACTGTGTACTAGCAAATATGTCGCAAATTTGCGACTGACTAGTTTCTCTCGCAAATTACTCCCAATTTTGCGAGGGAATTGCGAGTACACTTTTTCACGCAAATTTGCTAGTAATTTGAGACTGAAAGAATTTTCCTAGCATGTCACTCACAATTTCCTCGCAAATTTGCAAATGCAATTCTTCTCTCGCAAATTTTCCTCGCAAATTGATTGTTTTCTTGTATTGCCCATCCGAAGAAATATCTCTGGTTTTCACCAAGGACCTACATAATCATTTTATGTATTATTTGAACGGTCAAAAGAGTACACAAGGGACTTCCTAAATCATGGTTTCTCTAAAGGACATATATGAAACATCTTCTACAATGGTATCGACCATAAGTACAAGCTTTCTCTAGACATAGCCAGCAACGGGAGCTTTATGACTGAATCCATGCTTTATGCCAAGCTTTTGATCAGGAACCTAGCTGCTAGTGATGCCAATAGTGGTCCTATTTATGTTAGAAACATGTGTGGATCAAACTGTTTAACAGAAGCCACGCAAATTTCAGACCTAAAGACGATGATTTCTCAACTACTAAAAGATTGACGAGGAGTTCATACTCTAGAGACCATTGGAGACGCCAACAAGACACCAAATATGGAGTATTTTGAAGATGGAACCGAGTAGAATGCGGAAGAAGTAAACTATATTGGTGGCAATTTCGGGAAAAAGGGATACAACCAAGGATACAGAAATAACTCAAATTTTTCCTAAAAGAACAATAATGTAGAGAACCCTCAAAGATCAATATTATTTGCCTCAAATCGCCTAACAAGGAGCTCCCTATCATCCTAAGCAACAACCTTTTAACAAAGGAATGTACCAAGTGAAGCAACCATTCACTTATCCTCAAGCCAATTCATTAAATCTGCAAGAGAGCAAGCTTGAGGCAATGCTAAAGCAAATCTCTCAAGAGATGAAACAAAACCTCAAGGAGGTTAATGAGAGGCTGTACAATATCTACAATGAAATTACAACCAAGTATGGAGCCATTGTTACTCATGTACACACTACAAGAAATCAGATTATTAACAACGACGACAATCATCGTAAAATCGTTGTTAAATCGACATAACGACAAATTTACGACGAAAACCAATTCTTGTTAACTGATCATCGTAATAGAAAAAACGTCGTAAAATCGTCGTTAAGTTTACGACGACATATTTTCCTCGTAAACTCATTGTTAAATGTTCGTAGCAAAATACTCGTCAATTAACGAGGATTGAACGACGAAATGAGTTATGTCTCTAATTCATAGTAAATATAATGTAAATTAACGACCGCTAAACGAGTATCTTGATGCACCTATTCGTCGTTAAATCGTAGTTAGCTTACGACAATTTCATGACGACTATACAAAACAATCGTCGTTAAATCTTCGTATGTTAACTACGATTTAACGATCAATTTTGTAGAAGACGTCTTAAATTCATTGCTACGTAAAACATATTTAAGATGACGCTTTAATTAAAAATGCCAAAAAAAATCAGAATTCAGATTGTTTTCAAACTAAACAATAATTAAATTATAAAAGTACCAAAATATATTTATATAAATTTTTAAAAAACCTACAATATAAAAATAAGTAATTTAATATAAACACTACATATAAAAACCTAGATCTATGGATCTACTGCTAGATCAGTGTCGTCGAAATACCCCTCCGCGGGATTCTCCGGATCGATAGGCTGCTCCTGCCCCTGCAGTTCTCTCGCTATCTAAGCTCTGGTATGACTCATTAGACGAGCAATCTCGGGGTTTTCAACCGAAAGGATCACGAACATCTTGTCGTAGAAGCTGAACTGGGGACCGTACCGCTCTTGCTTTGACCGAAGATTCGCGATCTCAACGTGCGCGGTCTTCAGCTCGTTCTGCATAGCACCCTAGTGGGTAGACGCAGCTCAGTATGACGACGATGCCGCTGGGACATCCTAAATGGAGCCCTTCCCCCAAAACTCACCATTTTTTCTTGGGAGCAACCTGAAAAAAATCAATAGTTAAAATAATTTTGAAAAGATTAAATAAAAAATAATGAAAAATAAATAACGATTTACCTCTTGGAAAATACGATCAAGCTCTGGGTGGTCAGAGGCAGGGCCGGCTGAGCAGTGCCTCTGTGCGATAGCTGAGATCTCTAACTCTCAATCTCCATCCGCCTCGCCTCCACTTCGTTGTAGATCCTCTCCGACTGTGCATTAGCGAACTGCCCATTCTTCCGCTTGTGCATCTTCTCGAAGACCTCGTTGACAGACGGAAGATAGCCTAATGTCTTCGCCTGAAACAAAATAAAAGAGATAATTAAATAAATATTGTATATTAAATGTATTTGATTTAGTAAAAATGATAAATAAAATATATATATAATTCAAAAATTACTTACCATCTGAAGGCATTGGCCAGTGAAAGAGATCTGAGCAGAAGTGTGAGGCATCTGCTTCTTGGTGCCATCTGGAGCAGTGATGTTCTGTGAAATGGAACACTTAGTCGTAATCGATGCGATATATGTATCTCTCCAGTAGGCCTTCAGGCCGTTCCACACCGCTGCAAACATGAAAAAGGGCTTGGCGAGGTCTCCCTTTTGCCCGTACTTCTCCTTCCAGTCCAAGACGGTGTTGGCGAGCCTCAACTTCGCCCTCGCGTAGAACTCCGCCTTGACCATCTCGTTGATAGAGACGTCCCAATGCCACTTTTGCTGAAAAAACAAAAAAAAATTTTTGATTGAAACAATAAATATATATTTAATAAATTAAAAAAAAATAAATAAAAAATTATAAACATACCGCGAAACACTTGAATCATGTCCGCTTGATGTGATCTGGTTTCGTCGACCAGTTCACATACGGCTTCCATAAAGTAGCCCTTGATGATGTCGTAGACAGAACGACCGACCTTGTTGCTGATCCAGAACCTGCAAAAAAAAAAAACAGATAAATTTATTAAAAATGATATAATTAGTTAATTATATTAATTAAATTAAATAAAACATACCAAAATTTCTGATTGTCTATCCTTTCGGGATCGAGACGAGGAAGATGATCGTGTCCAGGCTGAACGATAACCCGAAGATGGGCGTAGGGAGCATTGGGAAGAACATCCAAGTCTGGATGTATGTCCCCACCGGCCCCGACTGCCTATGGTGCTGTTGTCGGTTCTGGAGGATGGGGGGATCCACTGACGCTGCTACTGGTGGTGCCGGTGGCGGAGGAGGAGGCGATGGTGGCGATGGTGGAGACGCCGTAAAAGACAGCCTCGACCTCGTATGACTTGATGAGGCTGCTGCAGAAGACGACGTCGAGGCTCCCATCCGATGAGCATCGGCCTCCTGCTCGGCCATGAACTCCAAGTAATGTGGCCGAATTCGTCTAGGGGACTCATAATTAATTAAAAAGGGGAAACCTGTAATTAAAATCCTAGGGGTTGGTAGTACGAGACTTAATTTTAATATTGATTGTGACTGTAAAATCAATTAAAATAATTTTTGCTTTAACTTTTAGGAGTATGAGTTTGAAGAAAAATAAAAGCCTCAGTATTGCCACTTTTGAAAAAATCACTTTAAAAATCATTATTGCGATTTTAGAAAAAATCACTGTAAAAAGTTTAGCAATTATCTGTGTTATTTTTAATGAAAGTGTTATTTTTTAAAAATTAACTTTCAAACTTTTAGCATAAACTAAAAATTAAATTCCAATACTAACTCTAAAATTAAATCCTAAAACTAATTAAATCATAATTATATATATATATATATATATAATTTAAATATTAGAATTATTTAAAATTTTTAGTTTGAAGATTACGTGGAATTGGATTAGAGAGTTTAAGGAGAATTAGAAACTTTGGAGAAGTTGGAATGAAAAACAAAAAAGAGTGTTGCTCGTATATGTAGACATATTTTTCATCGTAAATTCGTCGTAAAAGTACGACATAATAACGACGATTCGTCGTTAAATCGTCGTTACCAAAAATTAAATATTTCACATTTACGTACCAGAGGAAAAACGAAAAGTTTCGTATTTTCGAGCAATCATCGTCAACTCGTGTTATATAACGAGAAATTAACGATTATTTGTACTTTTTTACGAATCGTACAACCTCGTACATCTTAGACCTGAAGATGTAGACATTTTATGGTTTAGGGGATGAGGTTTAAGAACGAATTAACGACGATTTGTTGAAAGTTGTCGTGAAATCGTCGTTAATTATCAACAAAATAACGACGATTGAGTAAAATGTATCTCAAACATCAAAAAAAACATTGAATTTTACAAATGTATTGCTTAATTTAGGGTTGAAAACCAAGTATTTTTCCTTTTATCTAACATTGCAACCTTTTAGAAAAAAACAATTTCTTAAAACTTTCGTTTGAAAAAGTCTTATACATTACATTGTTGTTTATGTTGTTTATCCTTAAGATGTTGCCTAACGGCTATGATTTTCAAATTTTAAAGTTACGAAAACATGCATTCATACATATAGTCATAATGTGCTTTTTGAAGCATGTGTAGTCGTAGAATTTGATAACCGATATTTCGATTTGGGGGTTAGGTTTTCATGTTACAGTTATTCGCTAATTTGTCGTTAATGGCTCGTTATTTTACGATAATTTAATGAAGATTGGTTATATAACGTGATATTACGATGATTTTGACTTTTTTTTTTGTCAACCACATATTAAAAAGACTAAAGCTCCCGTATGGGAAGCCAAGTCGGATAGTTTGTGTCTACAAAAATGAAATCATTTAAAAAACAGCGGGATCGACGTGCCAGAGCATCTGCTTGCTTGTTTGCTGACCGCGGAACATGCGTCAGAGAGAAATCCGTGAAGAAGCTACATAGATGCTGGTAATCTTGAACATGTGTTTGGAAAGCTGGCCAATCGTCCGGATGCTGAATGATATTAATGAGCTCCACGCTGTCCGTCTGAAAGAGGTGGCAATCTATCCTGCGATTGTGCACTTCTGTCATCGCCCATACCAGGGCTTCAAACTCTGCATGTAGCGGTGAGAGACTCCTTCGCTGACATTTTGCCCACAACAAAATAACCTCCCCTGCATTAGTGGTACATATCCATCCTAGACCTGAAGTACGATCTGAATGTTTGCACGATCCGTCTACCCGGCAATACAAACCATCCTGTGTGCTTGGTTCTCCGTGAGAACTACCCTCCTCCGAGGGTGCAACCATTTGTGCGTCATTCCAAGCTATAGCATCTGTCGCTGCCGAGCCAAATAAATCCACCGCATCCATATCAACTCCTTGGAAAACCTTTCTATTCCGCGCTTTCCAGAGTAACCATATTATCCAGGGAAAAAGATCTAGACGATCCTTATCTCGGCTCCGCATCGGGTTTTGCCAAAAAAGGTAAGCCATGTTAGTATATATTGCATTAGAAGGAAACGTTTCATGTCCTGCTTGGTCCTTATAAAGATCCCAGACGTGCTGACTGGATTCGCACTGGAAAAAGATATGATTAATTGTTTCCTCACAGGAGCCGCACCTCTTGCAAATAGTATCACATCGAACCCTCCTTTGGGCTAGCTCCGTAGTCGCTGCCAGACTGCCTGTGACAATTTTCCAAAGAAGATGTTGTATCTTCAAAGGGCATTTGACACGCCAAGTAAAAGCTTTCAAAGTTTCTAAACTTGGTCCCCATCCGTTATTATTGACCCGATGTATCGCCACCTCATTAAGAAGTTTATATCCCGACTTAACGGACTACTGTCCGGACTTAGTGAAGTGCCAAACCACATCATCGTATGTAATAGTACGACTTGGATGAATACCCGAATCAAAGTAATATCCTCTGGATTGAATAACTCCTGAAGAAGCGGCACATGCCAGTCCTTCGTTAGTGGATCAATCAACTGGNATAATTCCTGAAGAAGCGGCACATGCCAGTCCTTCGTTAGTGGATCAATCAGCTGGTGTACCGTTATCGTGGGGTACAAACGACTCTCCGGGCCCCTTGCTGGCCGCGGTAAATCGTCCGGAAGCCACGGATCTTGCCAAACCGATGTGTTAATCCCAGAACCTATACGCATCCTCACACCTTGCCTAAGCAAATCCTGAGTCGAGAAAATACTCTTCCAGCCGAAAGAGGGTGAATGAGGCTTCTTGGCATTCAAAGGATGAACCTTCCTGAAATAACGTCCCCGCAAAACCCGAGCTACTAGTGATCCTGGAAATTGAATCAATCTCCAAAATTGTTTAGCCAATAAGGCAGTATTGAAATCCTCCAGAGATTTAAAGCCTAGACCTCCTCTCTCTTTCGGGATACATAATTTGTCCCATGCAACCCAATGGAGACTGCGACCTATATTTATTTTTTACGAAATTATCTTTTAGATTTTCCTAATCTAAATTTTATACGTTTTATCTAAACATACTTACTATATTAGATTTGATTAGATGATAAATTTAAGTTTGAATAATTTAAGAGTTTTTTTATAGAAAATATCATTTATAGAGAAACGTAAATTAATCTTTATTTTCCTATTCTAAATTGTCATATCTTTTTTTAAAATTATTTGAATAGAAACATATTATTTTTTAATACGGTTATATGGTATATATCGTTAATATCTACTTTTAAATTTATTTAAATAAAAAAGATTATGTCTATCAATGAGATGAAACCGGTTTTATAACAGTGATTAGAAAACACATAACTTTTTTCTCATGCCCACAAATAAACTTTCACGGGTTTGTAATTAATATATTTATTAAAACTAATTTTAAAAATAACATTAAATGTTCACGTGGAAGCCAAACAATATATGCTAATTTATTTCCTGTTAATATAAATTTTAATTTTTATATACACAATTCAAATTTTTGTAGATGTTTGTCATTGATTTTCAATTTTTATATACACAATTAATTTTATAGCATCTTTTTTTGTAGATGCTTATCATTTTTTTTCGCCAATTATTACTATCAATATCGATACTTAAAAATTATAAAACCTCCTCAGTGTCATTGTTTTGCTTAGTAAAATTATCAAACAAAGATTCTACAAAACGTATATCACTTCATGGTGCTAGGATCAACCCTCCAACACCATAAACATACCTTGTCAAGGATTTGAGTTGTGAGTACATAAAGTGGTGGAGCGACAAGCTTGATTTTGACCGGACAATCATCACTACCTTCAGCCTCTGCCTTCTTCATAGCTTCCTGAAAATTCATTCTATCATTATAGCAAGACATCTAACAAACCTAGAACTAAAAAAACAAGCATAGCAATAGGATAAGAAGGCTCACCTTGATGTGAAGAACTCCATCAAACTGAAAACACTTCAATTCGATATAAGCACGAATCTTAAGCGGTTGCGGTGTCATTCTCCTCCTAATGTTCTTCACCAATGCATCTTTCAATTCTTCAGACACAAGCGGAACAACTTTAGTCACCTTTACATTATAATAGCTTATAAGTCTTCATGATCATACTAAAACAATGATAGAATCAATCATAAAAGTGTTACCTCAACACTATCAGGTCCTGTTTCTATAACTTCTCGTGTAAGTGTATTCAAAACTGATTTAGGATCAGTCACAATGATCTTGAAAGCCTAATTCAAAACACATTCCAAAATCACAAGAGTTCATATAAAAGACGATGTGATCATTGAGAAATTATAGTTACCTCAAAAGCATGATCATGTTTCTTATACAAAGGCCAACCAATATTCACATACAATTCTTCCAAATCAACACCAACAGTTTCAGCAACATGACGCATAATCGAATGAACAAGCTTGCTTTTGTTGCATCTCTCTTCACAAGCTTGTATATCTTCTTCACTAACCCTACGCTTGCTTAGATTGATGTAACCTTTATCCTTATCAACACGAAGGACCATGACGGGCTCGATTCTACCAACTTTGATGAGACTGCTTATGTTACGAATCCGACTGCGAGATAGCTGGGAGAAGAGGATCATACCTTCGATATTGTTGTGTTCAAGGAGAGAAACGTAAGCTCCCATGTCGGCGATGGTTTTCACCGTACCACATATAAGCTTCACATAGATTTAGAAACATCTTCTTAATACTCTATTTTGGTAGTACTCCCTTTAGTCAAAGTCAAAATCATTCGTATGTAGAAGAATTTCAAAATCATTCGATTTAAAAACATCTTCTTAATACTCCATTTTGGTAGTACTCCATTTTGAAATGATTTACGACGTGAGTTCCTCTTGTGGATCTATTGAAGAAAATACGGTAATAAGCGTTAGGAATCATAAGATATTCATAATATTGGCACTAAAACATTCCAAAAGTGTTGATGAACAAAACCTTTTTTTGTTTGGAAAAGAACTGATGGAGAATACCTATAAGCAAGTTTGCAAATGTTAATACTCTATCGTATATAGGTTACAAAATCGCTTCGGGTAAACTATTAAGATTGTTAAACCAAACTCACATTGTTTATCAGAGCACCACTCATATCTTGAATTGTTTTTTCTTGAATGGAACCTACATATGATAGAGAAACAAAATATTTGTAAATCATTAGTGAGAAATCAAAGTAGCTACATATATACAAAAAAATATATAGCAAAGAAGGTGTGTTCTTCATATACGGAATTAGTGAATTTACGATAGAGTAACTATAAGAATACAATGATGAAATGTTCAAATGTTTAACCGAATATATATAATGGTGAGAAATTATTCTTAAAATATTTACCATTAATTTTATCATTTATGAATTTTCATCCGTTTAATATATATTATATTTGATTTCTATAAATAATTGGAAACGTAATTTAGTTGCCAAAATTTAAATAATTTTTCAAACATTTAATTTACTAACATGAACGCTTATTTCTATAATCAAATAGACGTTTTTTTTTGGTAAAAATAATGTTAGAATTATCTTAATTTAAAAAATCATAATCGAATATTAATAAAACATTTCTATAATTGTTACCCATACGATTATTTTGCATTAAACCACACTAAAGCATTAATTACTTTCACTTAATTACACATTTTTTAGTTGAGATAAAAAAACGAAAAAAAAAAAATTAAATACGCCAACCAATCAGAACATTTTGTGTAAGCCACGGACTCATGTATGAACGACACGTAAGCACGGAAAAATAAAGTTACTTCTCTTTTAATATATAGAGAGGATATTACACATAACATGTATGTCAACATCTTTTGGTAAATACGTTTTAATTTCTTTTAAGTTATATATATATATATATACATGATAAATAATTTGTAAATTTATTTTTGGTTTTATGGTGGCAAGAAATTAAAACG
The DNA here is from genome assembly GCA_900406275.1 of Anastatica hierochuntica. Classification (NCBI taxonomy): domain Eukaryota; kingdom Viridiplantae; phylum Streptophyta; class Magnoliopsida; order Brassicales; family Brassicaceae; genus Anastatica; species Anastatica hierochuntica. The sequence goes on from OVAN01003886.1 coordinate 27,482, forward strand.
TATTTACCATATATATATATATATATATATAT
>OVAN01003887.1:0-27508 GCA_900406275.1 Anastatica hierochuntica
TGTCGTTTATTGGAGTTAGACGTCTCGATGCTCTTGATTTGTTCACTCTTCTATGCTACGACGGTGAAGAAATCGGCTTTCGTGACCTGTTTTTTTATTTTATCTTTTTCATTCAATAAGCGAATTGCATTTGTTAGGCTATCGTACATCAGAATTGGTGGGGATTGATCTTTTCGAGCCGGATCTCTATAACTGAGTTCTTTTCAAGCCGCTATTGTGGATAAAAGAAGAGCCAATCAGAGGGTACGAGCTCATGGTTTATCTGTTTGTTCCCTAATTTTCGGATCTTCGATTAGTTGTTGCAAGTAAACGAGAAGACATCATTTTTGAAAATTGTCTAATACTCTCTCGACGAGTTTCTATCGCGTAGATGATGTAAAATTAACTTTTAGAAGGGTAGACTCGAATACGTCATTGAAATATCATCTGAGAGGATATGTTTGACGATTATTCCATATGCTTAAATGTTTCTTCTCTTATGTTTGTAATTTGCCGAAAAATTTGTTTTCATTAATAAAATGGCCAATTTCAGTGTAAAAAAATGAACCGTTGAAATCAGAATCGAAGAGATCTCTTCTCCAATGAGTTCGCCCTAGTTTCTCGACCAAGGAGCCGCCACAACCAATCGACCGATGAGTCTCAATCTTCTACGCCGGCGAGAGTGTGAAAAAAGTTCAGGTTTTTTTCTAGCTAAACCCAAAACTGGCTCAGGCTTGACCCGATTGGTTAAACAGTGAAACAGAGTTTCAAGCAGAGAGTTTATGGAGGTTTGTGTTAGACTTGGGCAAATTATCCAATTCGAACCGAACCGAACCGCAAGATATAAAACCGAATTTTCGATTTTGGTTCGGAAAAATTATCCAAATGAATCTTAAGCTTTGAAATCGAAATAACCAGAACTTAAAATGTGGTTCTGGAATTGGAACATAATTGAATAGTGATCAATTTTAGTATGGATCCAAAATTCTGATTACCTAAGAGTCGGAACCGAGAGAAAAACCAGTTTGGTCCCAAATTTCGGTTCGGTTCCAGAACTGAAAGTTCCAGTATGGATCCAAATTTAATACTCTATTTCTCACGCATATAAATGTCCGGTTCGGTTTCGAAAAAAAAACCGAACAGATCATAAATTTTGGATCCAGAAGAAACGAAACGGAACTAAAACTGAACCGAATAGTGATCTGCTCCAATGTGGATCCAAAACTCTGGAACCGAAACTAAACCAAAATTTTCGATTGCCAACACTAATTTGTGTGGTTGGGACTGAAGTGAAGCTAACCACATAAACAAGTTAGACAGAGAATCTGAAAATACTAAAAAAAACTTTAAAAAAAGCTTCACACTTAAGATGAAGTTTTAAGAAAAAGATTTGGACATTTGCCACATAGGACCAGAAGAAAATCTCACCTTATCCAAACTCCAACCACAATCTTCTTATTACATGTCCACCTCATCACCATTCACATTCATGTCCTAAATACTAAAATCTAATCTCTTCCTTACTTCCTTCACCAATCAAACCCAAAAAAAAAACAAAGAGAGATCTCTAATGGCAGCCATGAACTCAAGTGTTCTCACTTGCAGCTACACAATCTCTGGTTCTGGATCAGCAGAACTAAACCAAAAAGTGGGTTTAGTGAATTCATCACTTGGGTTTGGTCAGAAGAAACAACAACAACAACAGATGATTATGCCTGTGATCAAAGCTCAAAGAGATGATGTTGTTGCTGATGTCTCTAATGGAAGAAGATCAGCCATTGTTTTGTTAGCTGCTACACTCTTCTCTTCTGCTGTTGTTTCTTCTTCTGCTAATGCTGGAGTCATTGATGAGTACCTTGAGAAAAGCAAAGCCAACAAAGTAAACAAAAAAAAATCTTTGAATCTTGAAAACATCTCTAAAGAAAACTTTTTGATTGAACTTGTTTTTGGATTTCAACAGGAACTTAATGATAAGAAGAGATTAGCAACAAGTGGAGCAAACTTTGCAAGAGCCTTTACTGTTCAATTTGGAAGTTGCAAGTTCCCTGAGAATTTCACTGGATGTCAAGATCTTGCTAAGCAAAAGGTTTCTTCTTTAAACAAAAAGTTTCCTTTGAGAGGATAATTAGTAGAAGAGATTATGATGTTCTTCTTCTTCTTCTTTGGTGGTTTTGAATTGCAGAAAGTTCCATTCATCTCAGAAGATTTGGCTTTGGAATGTGAAGGGAAAGACAAATACAAGTGTGGTTCTAATGTTTTCTGGAAATGGTGAAGAATCCATTGTTGTATAATAAATCCATCTATCTCTTTCTCTCTATTCATCAAAGTTCTTCACATTCATCATCCATTGGAAACTATCACCTTACTAAGTTAATAACTCTGTTGAGAGATTAAGAGCGGAAATACAAAAAATCGAGGAATCAAATTGTGAGACCTCGGTTTATAGAGACAAAGTGGTGTGAGGAGAGTTTAAATGATTGCCACCAAAATGCACTTATCTTTTCGGGACACACGGGAAGGGGCGGACAGAGTGCTACACAAATGGTCATTTCCTCGACGAATGCGAGTAAAAAAAAGCGAAGTAAAACCGAAGCGAAGAGGAATACATTTCACTGTAAATCTAACTATACTACAAAAACCACAAGATAAGCTCATCTTCAAGATCATAAGATAAGTGGGACTATTACAAACGAATGACTCAACGCTAAAACCAAACAAAAACAAAAAATGAATTTCCTAAAGAAGGACAAAGAAAAGGAGATGATAAAGAGTGTTTAATATAAGAGTGTGTGTGTGTTTGTGTTCACGTACAAAAAGCGAGTGAATTTGAAGTTTTCCGGGCTTAAGCGATTGCGTAAGTGAGAGTTTCTACTTCTTTTGGTCGCCAAATCGATTTCTTAACCGAAAGTAAACCTTCTTTCTCCTTAGAGTAAGTACTACGAACCTCCCATTTCATCGCTTTCACCATTCCTTCCACTTGTTTTATCGTTTCTGCGTCGTCCCTAACTATCAGCTTCCCTTCCGGTCTTAGAACTCTATCTACTTCCGCAATAACCGCAGTTAGATTGCACCTGTTAAGTCAAAGGACAAAAGAGTTTAGTAATCATTTATGTTTCTTAGGCTCTCGGTTTCTTCTTACACAACAAACCTTTGTTTGAGTTTGGAGAAAAGATGGTCGGCGTGGAGAAGATCGTATGATCTCGGGTAAGTACTGAAAGATTCACACCAATCGTGGTAAATACCGAAGAGTCCTCGTTCATAGATTATAGCGAGTGTGTCTGGTGAATCTATTGGAACCACATTCATGACCCACACTTTCAATTCTCGTAGAGCCGCAGCAAATCTGCAAAGAGAACCACAAGTAAAACATTAAAGACGGCTATATAAAACCGAGTGGTCGGATGAAAGCGGAAAGTAAGAGTAAAGCAGCTTTTACTTACCCTCCATAAACGGCTCTCATGTCCATGACATTTCTAACGGATGCCCAATTGATTCCTAAACCTTTAAGGTAAGAATTGGTCACTACGCGTTTCCAATGTTCATAATCAGAGGTGAAATCCTCTGGTGCTGCTTTTCCGTAAACTCCAGTCTGGGAACTCGATAACCAGAACGGTGGTTTCTCTACTCTCGATGGCCATTGCTCGGGCCATTGAGATCCACGTTGCGTTTTGTCTTCTGGCACGGTGTGCATGCATGCTTCAAGCGGCACTTTCCTACAAAAAACCACACAACAGGTGTATGTAAACAAGTGTAGATCGACCGGTTCTTAAAGCAAAGCAACGAAACAATTGAAAAAGAAACAACGTACCAAGATGCATTTGGATCATCAGAGTCAGCACAAATCGGAGGTTGCTGGTCTGATCTGTTTTTGTAGCACTCATTTGAAACAGGCTTTCGGTAAGTAGCTACACCTACTCCATTGACTTTGTCCTTGTTAATGGATATGAGTTCCCAACACATCTTTTTAGTGAGCTCACTCATCGCTGCATGAATCAACAACGATTGCAGTTTTGAGAAAACATGTTCCAGAGATATAGTAAAACAAACGTAGGAATAAAATATGGAAACAACCTTGCCAAATTTCGACATCTTCGGTCTTCTTCTGATAAACAGGAGTAGCAGACCACACAAAGAAACCACCGGGTCTCAGTACACGGTTAAGCTCCAGAAGGAGTTTACCACCTGTCCATGTATATTGAGCACATAAACATTAGAAAGGGCACAAAGAGTTTAATGGATCAATATAAAGAGTCGGATGAACTTTAAAGACTACTACATATATGGCGGTTATGCTACTTACCTTCTATGTGCCATGGCACTCTACAACGAGCACAGTGAACAATGTCGAAAACCCTGCCAGGGAAAGGTAGCCTTGTAGTGCCCATAACTGCAGAAATCGCGGGAATTCCTCTCTCAAGAGCAAATTGCACTTGAGCTTCATGTTCATCTTTAGGTGCGAGGGACATGGTGATCACGTCTCTGTCAAAGAGGAAACCTCCAAAGCTTGCAACACCGCATCCAACATCTAAGATCACGCGAGAACGTTTACCCCATGCGATATCAGGGACAGACTGTAAAGCAATATTTTCATCAGAAAAGGACCTTCTTAAGCGCAAATATCACCCTCGAGTGATCAAGGTACAAAACCAATTCAGACTTTCTAACAAAATAATTATATCTGAATACCAACCTCTTGTATGAAATCAATGTAATGAAGAGCACCATGCTTGAACTGTGTTCCTCCACCGGGAAAGGTTAGATACTCACCAGAAACTTTAACCCAATTTTGATGCCCCTTGTACTCAGCAAGCTTGGTATGAGGAACGTTGGTATACCAAATCTGCATAAATGAAAATATATGTATTAGTTAGAGTAAAATATATAAATGGGAGAGCAAACAAATTCACCAAACCTTTTCTCGACTCTTCGGCCACTCAATTGGCCGCTTGTATCCTTCAGGCAACGGAACGAGGCAGGTAGGTGGGCTGTCTGGGCAGTGCCTCTCGCGATGCTCATAATGTTTAGTAGTCTTAAGACTCTTAATGGCTTGGACATTATCGAGACAGGGAATGTAATCTGGTCCCGCAGTTGTATTGCAGAGTGTCCATTTGTAATCAAGTTGATCCCCGGAACTCTTCTGAGCTGCTTTTTCGTTTAACGACTCTGTTGCCTGAGTTGAAAATGAACCATTTTGTGCAGTAGTTTCATTCAGTAGCTCTAACTGTGCCCCAGGAGGCGAAAGATCGCCTGATGTCTCATTTTTAGGTTGGCTCTCTTGCTCTACTTGAACATCCACATTTGTCTCGGTGTTTTCCTTCTCAGTCTCTGTTTCAGTAGTTTCGTTACCTGTTTTGTTTTCCTTATCAGTCTCTGTTTCGGTAGTTTCGTTGCTTGTTTTGGCTTCTTTATCATCTTTGACACTTTTTGCTTCTGTATCATCGTCACTAGACTTTTTCTCGCTGTCATCACCCTCAAATGTCTTTTGGTTTTCACCACCCTCACCGGACTCATTATCCTCCGTTTGGGGTTTAGTTTGCTTTTCATTCGAGTCAGTATTTTCTTCATCTGGTTTGTCTTTCAAATCCTTTTTCTCATCTGAATCACTCCCACCACCATTTTCAGACTTGAAGTCATCATCGTTTTTCTTTTCTTCCTCACCTCCGGTCTCAGTTTTCGTCTCGCCCGAAGAAGTAGACTCATCTTTAGTTTTCTCTTCTTTCTTCTCTTCCTGGTCCTCTTGTTTACTTGAGCTCTCATCTCCTTGAGGCAAGCTTGCATCACCATCTCCTTTTTTCTCCTCATTCGGTGTTTCGTTTTCAACCTTCTGACCATTGCCCTCCTCCGCAGGTGGAGTCAATTGTTTCTTTATCCCATCTTTGTTGTCCAAAGAAACCTCATCAACATCCTGAGCGGGTCCAACAGAGGACGATGTCATCATCCAAAGCCCGACTAAACACAGAGCCACAAACACAACCACCGTCACCGTCGAGCAATAGTTTGATGATGGCCTCCTGTTGTTATCTATCCTAGTATACCTTGGTTGTGCCATGATTCAAAATTATAACAGAAATGTCTACGCCTACACAAATCGAGCAAGCAACAACGATCAATATCATCAAATCCAGAGAGATAAATAGCAAAACAAGCATAGAAAGCAACATAATTCTTCATAAATCTAATCTTCAGTAGATGAAAAACTCAACTTTACATACTAAATTCTGAATAAGATCAAAAACACTAACGAGATCGAGATGAGAGATGTAATACAGATCAAAACAAAGTAAAATTTCACCAGATCTGCTTAATACACTCGCGATTCTAGCTCAAATCAGATACAAACGAGATCATCGACTGATTTTTCAATTTCTAAACACTCGCGAATCAATAGAATTTTCGAAACGAAGCTAATCCTCATTCAAATCACATTCAACAAAAAACCTCAAGAACAACAGATCTGCAGCAGATCTCGTTACAATAACCATTTCTCTACATCGTCAAGGTCATCACTAAGCTTAAGATACCAAAAAAAACGAAAAAAAAAAATCGCAGAAGGAGAAAGATAGAGAGGAATGTGCATAAGGTGTTACCTGAAACAGACGATAAGCAAATAAGAGAAACGAAACGAAGGAAGAATCTGAATCTGAGCTCGCAACTACGAAGGCATTTTCCTTCACTTTCTCGAGAAAATTCGAATTATGTTTTGGAAGATGATGAGAGAAACTTAATGTATATATATAGAGAGTGATTGTTTTCTGATCTTTACGAATTTGATTTACACACACAGAAACAAAAATATTTATTAGTGAACAAAAAAAAATATTATTATTTTAAATTGTTTTAAAAAGTGGAGAAAAATAAGCGGCGAGGAAGAGGGAAGTACGAGAATCTAATTAGTGGTTAAAAATCTAATTAGTTCAAAAATATAAATAGATTATTTTAGTTTACGCAAAGACTACTTTAGTCAATTGCTTAAGACCTCAATAATATTTATATATTTTTTTTGGTTTTTGAATTGTTTATAATTGTATGTTGTTATGAAATAAATCAAGTTGTTGAGGTGTGGTGGTTACTATATGGCATGATTTTAGCTAAAAGCAAAAATCACACTTTTTAAACTTTACTCTTTCATTCATTTTTTTAGGATAATTATAACAACTAATCCCAAAAAATTATTAGTTGAGTTTTTTAACACCTCATAAAAAATAATTACCTCTTTCTTCCTTCTAAGTTTTTTCCCTTCACAATTTTGAGGCAAAATTATAATTTCACCTAATATTTAATTAGTTTTTTTGAAAAAAAACAAAAACAAAATAAATTTTGGGCTAATTTGCTCAATAATCATGAGAATTCATTATTTAAGTTTTTAGGATTCAGAAAAAAATATTGGGAGAATTTTACAAAAAGAAAAACAAACCTCATTTGTAAAAAAGGTATAAAAACAAAATCATGTTTTTGGTTGAGAAAATGAAATAATCGGTGATATTTGGTTAGATCTTATGATTACTCATAAGTTTTTAATGGTTATATAGAACTTTATCCTACATTTTAACCTTTTTTCTATAAACTCTTATTAAACTATGTTATTAAGAAGAAATTTGATATACATTTGCATACCAAAACTTTTTCTTAATCCAACCGATACCGGTACAAAATTATAAATTAAAATATTTCGGTTCCGTTCGATTTTGATTTTGTTCGATTTTGATTTTGCGGAATAGAACATGATCTATTAGGTTAATGTAGTAGATTCCTAGGACATATTAGAATCCATTTTTGGAAGATAAAAAGGAAACAAATTGTTATCTTGCTTAGTAGTATATGATTATTCATTATTCTACAGTTTCTTCCACATCTTACATATTCAGAATATAATAAACTAAGCATACACACCAGTTGTGTTTAACAAATATAGTACAATTTAAAGTTGTGATTTCAGTAATGAAGATGATCTTCTTCCATGGATTCTCTAACTGCTTTCAAAATCCATGGTTTGAGTTTCTTGGTGGTAACTATGATCCCTGTTTTGTGAGCAAGATACTTTCCTTTAGAGAAGTCTAGAGCTTTCCCTGCTGCATCACAAACTACACCTCCTGCTTCTGCACAAAGGTTTATTAAAGGTTAGTTTGTTATCCACATTCTCAGTAGTATTTTCGCATACATTAAAGGTGGCATAAGTGGGTATTTAATCAAGATAGATTGTGCACATTAGAGTGTGTGATATGTCCCAAGTTAGAGACATTTCCTTACTAGTATATAAATGTTCTGTTATGACGGACCAGACGTCTTACTGAACCAGATGCCTCTCATGGACCAGATGTCCGTCATAAACCCTGTCCAATCCCTCCCATAGTAGGAGTTGGACTCTATTTTATATATTAGACTTTCTTAGGACTACAGAATCTTGGCTCTGATACCAATTTGTTATGACCGGACGCCCCATTGGGACAGATGTCCATCATAAACCTAGTACAGCCCCTCCTTTAGTGTTATATTATCCGCTCTGGGCCAAACTGGCAAAGCCCTCACGGATTTGCTTTTGGGTTTTTACTCCAAAAAAACCTCACGCTAAGTAGGAGTTGAACTCTATTTATATATTAGATTTTCTTGTTTAACATATCCGATGCGGGACTTGGATTATATCCCAACATGTTCACGAGTCACTCCACTCATTGTCGATTGGTTTTGAATTGAAAATCTCATGATTCCAAATAAATCGTTCTAGGTGTTTATAGTGTTTTATGTATTGTACCCGTAGTGATGATTGAACCCGCGGCATGGTCCCATATGCGTTCACGGTGTCCATCAAGAGTGAAACGTAAGTACATATCTGCATCTCCTCGCGACACAACTGCATATTTCGCTTGGCTATCGAGCCTTACAGGCAATGCTTTGATCCCGAGTTTCTGCTCAAAACCGTAAAAACGTATTGGTTTACTAAACAAGAATTCTCACTTAGATTCACACAAAGAAAAACAAAGATCTTACTTTGGCAATAGTCTGATGAAGAGGTATTGGTTTATGGTATGATTCTAAAAACTTTGCTTCTTCAAGATTCTCATTACTACTCACTTTCACCTGTCAAACAAATTCACTCTCTGATACAATATAACCTCTACAAATTAATACTTCGATAAATCAAATATTTTCTGATCTCGTCCCAACCGTATTAATTTATAGAGGTTTTACTATACGGTAAATGATACCTTTTGTGGTGGTGAATCGCCTTTGAGCGGTTCCACATAAGCTCCTGAGCCCGTGGTAGCGAAGAAAAGGCAACCAATGTTGTCCTTGGAAGTCTTATCTGTCTCATAAACCGCGGAATCCAAAGGAAGATTGGGACAAGCCATGACACCAAGCACTACTTTGCCTTCCACAAGCAATGCTAGTCCCACCGCGTATTGCTCTCCTCTTACAAATCTAAAACAAGCAAGAGAAGTTTAGTAAACCCGAATGCGAGTAAGCATAGAGATTAGAGATGTTTTTATTACCCTCTTGTTCCATCTATAGGATCAAGTATCCAATGGCAACCACTACAACCACCTTCTGATTTACCGCAATCTATAGCATTTAACACATCGTTTGTCGATAGAGGAAACTCGCCGTATGCTTCTTCAGAAGCTAAAGTATCTTTAACAAGCTTTGTAATACTTTCTAGAAACTCCTCACTTCCCTTCTTCCGCAGATCTCCAGTCTCCTATAAGATTTATTTGTATCACTTATATATTAGTTAGGATCCCTTCCAACTTCCATGTGGGATACTTATCCCTAATAATTTAAGGCGAAAAACTCGATACTATACAAAGTTACAAACTATATATGAACAAAGAAAGAGTCTTAAAGAGTTGTTGAACCTCTTCAGCTACTAAAGATAGCTTCTCAAGTTCTAGTTCCCTCTCCAATACAATACTAACAACAGCTTGTGAACCTAAACAAAGCATCCATTAATGGTAAATACTAAGCAAGAGCAAAACCGAAAACGCGAGATGTGATACAAACCATAATCAGCTGCAGTAACCGGAGATTTATCGGATTTTGTCCATACATCGGATTGCAATAGAGTCTTTTGTACTACCTAAATGATGTTAACATTCATATATTACAAACATTTTATTCATATTGTAACAAAGTGATGATGAATAAATGACTAAGTTACTTACTTGGCTAAGACAAGCAGCTAGAGAAACAGCTTTTTTAGCAGCAGCTAACTCTTTATCGTAAGACATTATTACAAAAAGCTTCAAGGATACAAAATATGTTTAAAGAACACTTATGCTATTTATATTCTCTTAGTGAATCAATCCATCGAATACGTTTTGTTACATATATATATATATATAAATAGAGTTATGTATATATTCTTTGTTTTATTCAACTTGAGATAGTTACATTTTATAACGAAATTTCGTGGGAATTGGTTCAGTCTTTAGACCATAGTTTACGTAATAACATAAGAAGTTGACGTTTAAGAGAAAACAATAAGTGATAGAATATATTATCATGTAGAATAGAGATAGGCATTTGGTTATTCCCTTCGGGTTAATTCGGTTTTCAATTAATTTGTTTGCTAAATATTCGAACCGAGAAGTTTTCTCTTTGGTTCAGGTTTGGTCCCGGTCCAATTCGAATTCGATTTCGATTTCGATTGAAAAAGTAATCATCCAGATATAAAATTTTAAGTTTTTTCGATTATTTTTGATTATTTTTTTGGTTATTTTAAATATTTTTGAATATTTTGGTTTTTTTTTAATACTTTCTATTCTTTTCCACAAGTTTTTTCGGTTTTAATTCGGCTTTCGATTCAGTTTTTCTATTCCGGTTAATTTGCCGAGCTCTAGAACATGTAACATATCATCAATTTTTTTTTCCAATAATTGATTATGATAATCATAAACTTTGAAATACCTACGGATGCCGGTAACGAACCGGAAACCAAAGCCCGCAAATTTTGACTATTCGAAGCTCAGAATTTCAGGAAGCAAAGCCCGACTACCCGGGAGACATAACACCACTACACACTAATAACGAAACTACAAATAAGAAACACAACACGAGAAATCTATAAATGCTAGCTTTCTCAAATCGGATTGGTTTTTCCGAAAAACAAAACGTCAAAGTTAACACCGAAATTCGATGTAGTCCACCTGATGCTTTGAATCTTCTTGTCCTCTATTGAAATGAGTAGACTTCAGAAGTTAAAACACGATGCAGTTCCTTGAGATGGCACGACGGATACACCGTCGCAAAAGCCAGAAATGGTTGAATCGATATTGAATCGATCAAGCACCGAAATATTGGACGCACCATCTACACATATCTCGACCGAATCTGATGATGAGTTCTTGAAGAGGAGACTAAGTAGCCACTAAGTAACATATCATCAATTATTTATCATTAATCGTTAAACACTAAACAAATATGTTATATTATCACCTAATCAATCCACTAATCTCTTTCTATATGATTTAAAAAAATTTTATTATAAGAAGTTTCATGGAAGTTTCGACTCAAGTGTTACATAAATCTTCTTTGTTTAGTGATAGAAGGTCTTTTCATTTGTCTTTTTCCATATTTTGTCGAGTGAACCAATAGATAGCTATTTAGGTCTTTAATTTTTGTTATTTTCTTCCCCAACGTTTTGCTACTTTCACGAATCTTCCTAGAGAAAATGTTATAAACTGATATTGAAATTATGTTCGAGGTGGGAAATCGCGAGCTATTAAAACAAATGACAGAGTGACACGTGGATGGAAGAATCTCGTTTATTTGAAGACAAATCGAAAATGTTATTATGAGAGATTTGATATCACGAGGTGAAGACAAAATGTTTGCAAGGTGAATAATCGAAGGAGTGAAAAATGCTCTAGCTTCTCTCTACTGTTTTTTCTCTAAAAAATTCAACGTGTTTCAATGCCAAAGGCATTCTCTATCTATAGCACAACCACCTTCTGAATTATTCTATTTCGATGTCGTTTTCGGTCTTCAAAGTTAACTCTTCGGCGTAGCTCGGAGTCAGCAAGATTCCCGCTACGAAACCAGACTGTCATCCATACTGTCAGTTGCCAGACGGACAATACCTAATCATCGGGATGTGCGACCAATCTTCATGCTTTAATCAACGAATATCAAGTTATGTCCTCATCAATCTATGCGACCGGTTTGCACACTATTTTTGCGCTATGATATGTCTTTCATTCTTTTTTAATGTGACGTTGTCCGATTATGTCACTTTGTTGGGAGTTCGCTTTTGCTAAAGTCTGGCAGAATGGACCTCGTGAACGGACCGAGCCCACCTCAAACTCGGAATGGACCATTTTCCTCGGAAAAGATAGTCTAAGTCTTCTAAAATGGACCTATCTATTGGGGGGGGGGGGGGGGGGGGGAGANGGGGTGTGAAGTACACCCTTAACAAATTATATTGAAAAGAGAATTAGAGGTTTTTTTTTGTAAGGCTGAGCATTTGGATATTCGGTTCGGTTTCGGGTAAGACCCGTTTGGTTTCGGTTCTTTCGGTTCCGAGATTTAGGATCCATTCGGTTCTTTTTGTAATTTGGTTCAGTTTCAGTTCCGGATCCAAAACTTTCGGTTCGGTTCGGTTCAGTTTCGGTTCTGGTTCTTTCGGTTTCGAAGTTTAGGATCCATTCAGTTATTTTTTTCGTAACCGAAACTGGAACCGAACCATATTTTTGATTTTGTGGTGTTAAAATTCGGTTCCTAACCGAAATTTTCATTTCCGGTTCTTTCGGTTCCCGAATTTTGGATCCATTCGGTTCTTTTTATAATTTGGTTTGGTTCCAAAATTTTGGTTCCGGTTCGGTTCCAGTTCCGTCGGTTCCGAAGTTTATGATCCATTCGGTTATTTCTCTAGAACTGAAACCGAAACCAGAACCGAAAATTCAGTTCGATTCCCTCTGGTTCTTCGGTTCCGGTTAATTTGCCCATCCCTAGTTTTTCGTATATATCAAAAGTTGAGTTTTGTTTTTGATTTTAATGATAAAATAGTTGGTGTGATAAAACACACAAAGACATAGAGAGAGAGAGTTAGACCCAATGAACAACAACAATAACAAGTTATACATTACAGTTGCGTGTCAGTGAAGTTTCAAAGAAACATCTTTATCTTCTTCCTCTTCTTCTTCTTTAATTGATTCTTTTACAGCTATCAACAACCTTGGCAACAGTTTCTGCGTCGTTACGACGATTCCTCTCTTGTACTCAAGATACTTCCCTTTCGAAAAATCCAATGGATTCCCTTCTGCATCTGTCACTTTCCCTCCTGCTTCTGAAAAGATGCAAACAAAACATTAGTTTGTTGTGTTGATTGATCATTCATGAAAAACATTGAAGAAACTTAGCGGGTTTTTTTTACCCGAAACGATGATTGATCCAGCGGCGTGGTTCCATATTGATTCGGGTCTTGCTTTGCGAGTAAACCTTAAGTAAACTTCTCCATCTCCTCTAGATAATGCTGCATACTTTGTCTGACTGTTGATCTTAATCGGAGATTCCTTTATCCCTAGTTTCTATCATACGAAATTTCGCGGGTTTTAACCGCGCAAAAGAGAGTCATACTTAGACTAAACAAGAAAGATTGTTTGTTTCTCAACGGTAACTCAAATCTCTAGTGCACCAGTAAAGAGCTTAGGAATCCAATTTCAAGCCGGTTTAGGAATCGGGTTTAAGGCTATAAATACGGATTTGTAATTATTCGTTCACATAATCAATAAAAGAAAACACTAAACGGGTGTTTGCCTCAATCGAGTAGGAAGGTTTTTACCTTAGCAATGGTGTTATGGATGGGGACAGGTGTGTGATATGACTCAAAGAAACTTGCTTTCGCGGGATCTTCAATGCTACTTACCTCCACCTAATAGCACATTCCGATAACACTTCATCGTCGAAAAATGTACTCCAAACAGAGTAATTCAATGTAGGTTTTACCTTCACAGGAGCAGCTTCATCATTGAGTGACTGAACATAAGTCCCAGTACCAACCGCGCCAAAGAAAAGGCAACCCGATTTTTCGGGTGAAGCCTTAAGTGTATTAGTACCAGCAGTGGATTCCATAGGAAGCTTAGGACAAGCCATTACACCAAGTACTACTTTACCTTCCACCAACAATGCTAATCCTATTGCATATTGTTCTCCTCTTATAAATCTACCAATTCGATTATGAGTCTCATTAGTCTGAATCTTTTCGATTCGTGTTTTTTCCCCATTGAGTAAGTAAAGACTTACCCTCTAGTACCACCTATAGGATCCAAGACCCAATGGTGACCTATAGGACCACCTTCTGATTTACCGCGGTCTATAGCATTGAGAACATCATCCGAAGACAAAGGAGAATCCGCGTATGATTCATCGGTAGCAAGAGTATCTTTCACAAGTTCTGTTATACGCGCCAAAACATTCTCCGCAGCAACTTTCCTTAGCTCACCAGAGTCCTACACAAAGTCATAAACCGAGTAAACAAAAACAGTTCGGATCCAAAACAAAAGCCGCAACTTTTTTTCCATATGTGTACCTCTTCAGCAACTAATGACAAAGATTCGTTCTTTAGTTCCCTTTCAAGTACAATACTAACAACCGCCTGCGAGCCTGTTAACCAACAAGAAAGATAGTGAAAATCGACTAAATATCGAACCAAAGAATGTGTAACTCCCTCGTCCGCCCCGTAAGCCCCAACGTCTCACCACACATACTACTATTTCTCCATAAACCGGAGTATCACGGAGAATGATTACACATTTTCAAACTAAAGAATGTGTAACTCCCTCGTCCGCCCCATAGGCCCCAACGTCTCACCTCACGTACTACTATTTCTCCATAAACCGGGATATCACAGAGAATGATTACACATTTTCAAACTAAAGAATGTGTAACCCCCTCGTCCGCCCCGTAGGCTCCAACGTCTCACCTCATGTGCTACTATTTCTCCATAAACCGGGATATCACAGAGAACGATTTACACGTTTTCAAACTAAAGAATGTGTAACTCCCTCGTCCGCCCCATAGGCCCCAACGTCTCACCTCACATACTACTATTTCTCTATAAACCGGGGTCTGATTTACACATATTCAAAACCCAAATCGAAAAGTCGAAACATTTTCATCAAAGAGGGAAGAAGCTAACCATAATCAGCAACAGTGACAGGACTATCATCAGATTTTGTCCACACATCAGATACTAACAGAGACTTCCTCACTTCCTGGAACAAAACTAAACACTTTTTTTGTTAAAATCTAATTCAATCAAGACTCTTCATCATCATCATCATCATCATCATAACACAAATGATTGAAATGGGCACATACATCAAAATTGTAGATTCAGAGCATTATCTTAATCAAATCAAATTTTACTCTCAAATCAAAATAGTTGACAAATTTCAATAAAGGAGACAACTTTACATATGACTTCTCCTCTACAACACACATCACAATGTCAACGATGAAAAAAAAAGAAGACTTTTTTTTTGATGGGTTTGTTCGAAATCGAGAAATCAAAGATGATCATTTGATTAAGAGAAAGAAAGTGATCGTACGTTACTGAGACGAGCAGCGAGAGAAACAGCTTTCTTTGCCGCAGCAAGCATCTTCTCATAAGACATTGAAAGAGTTCAAAGAAGATGATGATGAAGAAGAAGAAATTTTTCAAGAATCGAATTTATGATAATGAAAATGCAGAACCTCTCACGACTCTGAAGCAAACTTCTTCTAACAAATTTTCATTTATTTAATGACTTTTTTTGTTTTTTAATACATTAAAATAATAATTTTATTAATAGTTTTTTTTTTGGTAATTAAAAAAATATTATGAAAAGTAGGCAATGTAGTTGTCTCCTTCTACTACCGTTGAGAGACTATGAAAGTTTCACTCACGTTGTATTATTTTATTCTCTTTCTTTTTTCATAAAATTTATAGTATATATTTTTTTCACCAAAATTTATAGTATATATTTGACTAGCATTTATTTCCTTTTATATATTTCGCGGGAATTCTTGATTATCAATCTGTAATCTCTTTCGGTATTTGATATAAACGTTTGAAATGTTAATCATTTTTTTCCCAAAACTGAGTTAAGCTAATAACTTTGAGTTTTCAGTTTCAACAATCACTAGATTATGCTTCATTTGTTTCACAAAAATTGTCATTTTCACATTTTACACGAATTAATAGAATATAAAATATATATATATAAATTGCAGAAATTCTTGATTTTTGATCTATAATTTCTTTCGGTATATATGAGATAAACTATTATTAATACCACTTTTAAAACGTTAATCATCCTTTTCAAACGGAGTTAAACTTATAATTTTGAGTTTTCACTCTCAAAGCTCATTAGATTATACTTATAAAGCGCTAATTACCACATTTTCATTTTAACTTAAGTTTAATGTTTTTTTGTTATAAATTTATAATCCAAATGAGAAAAACATGCATATAGATGATAAACAAGCCAAGAATCAATGGTCCAATAGAAAGATAGTTTTGAGAAGAAAGAGATATTTAGATAATTGATTTTAGTAATAGATGTTTTTTTGTTAAAAAAATATGTAATTTAAGTAATTAATACATTTAGTGCACCTCTTTGAGGGGTACAAATAATATCATGTTAAATTTTATGTTGGACAAAAAATAGTATTTGATTGTTACTTAAAAAAAACAAGTTATTTTGGGTCCATTGTATTTATTTAGCTTAACCTTTTTCAAAATGCTTTTATTCTAAAGAAGGTTATGATGTTTCTCTTTTTTGCAAAGGATGATAGTGAGAATATATCTTTTCTTTTCTTACAATCAAGTGGATTCATGATTAGATAAAAATAAGAAATTATCAATCTATTGATATTGGAAAAATATGAAAAGATTCTTCTAATATATTATTATTTTTTGTTTCAATTGAATTCATAGGTGTAGAAAGAAGAAGCCCTTTCAAAAATCTTTTTAAAATAAATAATTAGAGATTGTGTAATCTTAGCTAATTAGTATATTGCAAATTGCTTATAATACAAAGAATGACGTGTGGACCTTTGGCCACATCTCGTCAATAATATCATTAGCACAAAAATATCTTGATTAAGAGATTTTTTTCATTGGATCGTCCCATCAATAGCAAAACTCTACGATACGGGACAATGCGAATTCAAGACGGTTGAACTGAACACTAAGATATTAACTATTAGACTATAAACGTTTATAAATTATATATCCTTTCGTGTTTTTTTGTCGGTTATATATCTTTTTTAGTTCATGTGATGTATTTAATGATTTTTGATATGTGTGACCATTTGTATTATATAATATTATTTCTATTGGTTGAATTATTTTTAACTAATAATAATTTTATAAAAACAATGTAAAATGAATAAATATTAGTAAATTTTAAAAAATAACAATCTTAAACATCTAGTATTAATTTGAAAGAGAGGGAATATAATATTTTTGCATAGTAGATTTGCACTAGTCTTTCAAAGTTTGACTTATATCAATAGATAGTGTCTCTTCGAATCCTTCATCGTGAATGGGGAATTATTGGGAATAAATATCTCGAATTTAATCTTTTCCCTGTTGATTAAAAGTTACTACAAAATAATAAATAATATATATTTTATAGATGTTGTCTTAAAAAAATAAATAATATAAATGCTTAATATGGAAAGATTCTACCAACGCGCTTACTTCCTTATTTAAATAGAAAGTAGTCAACGCGCTCTAGACACGTCAAGACCTCAATACATTAAAAAGGCCTTTTTCAGGCCCATCTAGGCCCAAAGTAAATACTCTTTAGCCCATTAAACTTGGCCCGTTAAGGCCCAAAAGCTATGATTTCATTTTTGCTGAAAAATAAATCTTTTTCACTTGTGTCATTGAAACATATAAATCTTTTTCACTTGTGTCACCGAAGCATGTTTTTTTTTTTTATTGATAACCGTGGGTGATCCCAAAGGCTTTTTAGGCCCAAGGACTAATCCCACGAGGCCCACGACACTCCACGTATTCTTACTATTTAAGGTAGCTCGGGTGGCCAAGATGACTTAGGAAGTGAGACAGACAAAGAGCTGGTGAAGAGAACAAACACAAAAGAAACGAGAGAAGGAAGAAAAGACGCTTTCTCTTGCTCGGCAATGGAGGCCGGAAAGAAAATGGATTGATTTTGTATACTTTTTTACAAAATTGAGCCAGTTTTAAAGTTAAAATTTTATTCAAGAGAAATGAACCGCAAATCTATGCTTGGTATGTTTATGTTCAGAACCGAATCTAACACAAAAACGGTCCGAAGTATCGGGAGACCGCATATGGGGAAAAAATGAACGAGTTTCGTATATTATCATCTACAAAAGTGGGCTGGTTTTAAAGTTATAACTACAGTTTGACCCTTTATTATTTTAAATTTTCTACATTTATTTTACGATTTCTATGTTTTTAATTGTTTGTAAGTTATATCGGGTGCTCATATCGGTTTTGAATACTGAAACAATCAGATTGATATATTAGCTAAGTCATTTGTCATTTGTTAATTTTGTGCAAAAATGGACTATTGATTTTGTATATGATCTATTTTCTAAATACACATGTTTCAAAGGTTTGAATATACCATGTTTCATAGATTTAGAATCTTTTATATAAAGAGCTATGGCTGGACGAAACGGTCCTATTTATTGGGAGACCAAATTTTGTATATTATCATCTAAGTGGGCCGATTTTAAAGTTAAAATTTTCTTCCGCAAAAATGGCCTGCAAGTCTAAACTTGGTATGTTTGTGTTAAGACTTTAACAGTTTTGAAAAGCATAAGCATTAGCTTCTCATTAGCAACAATAATGCATGTGTATAAATCAAGATACATTCCTTCACATAAGTGTCAAACTCCTCAAAAGCCTTGGACTTTGATCCGGAAGGGAATTAGAGACGGGTGGTTCCCAACGTTGCATGATGAGCATCCATTTGGCGTCGTGGTAGGGCTTGTTCAGAGTCGGCCCTAACCTGAAGAAAGCCGCAAGCTGGAAAAAGAATGTGGGCCGGTTTATATACAAATTTGGTCAACTAATGTAATGAAAGTTGTGTTAGTGTAGTGGTGTTGGTATCTTTTAGCAGTTCTCGAGTCCTGGGTTCGACTCACTTTACATAAATTAGGACCGAAAAAGTTATATATTTGAATCAGGACCGCAAACCCAAGCTTGATCTGTTTGGGCTCAGGGCCAACTCTGGTTATGTTGTCGAGTACTAGTTGTAAGTCCTTAGGGCATCCCCATTGGTGAACCCGATAGGGTGAAAAAAAAAAGTTGATTTTTAAATTTTTTTTCCGTTTAAAAAAAAAAAAATCGGACCAATGGGGTGTTGCCACGTGGCGAACCCCTTATGATTCGGGTTCACTCGGAGGAGTTCGAGAAAGCTCCGGATTCCTCGGAGTTTGTGTTTTATTATTTTTTTTTAATTGATTTTGGTGTGAACCCCTCCATTAAAACCTCTAATGGAGGTGCCCTTAGTGAGACAAACCGCTTCCAGAAGCCAAAGTTTTGAATCTTAAAATAAAAACATTTAATAGATGCTACCTTTAAGTCCATGGATAATCATTTGAGAACAACACATGTGAGACTGGTTCATTGTAAATTGTGTGTGCTCGTCTCTACAACAAGAACAAACTACTTTGCAATATAGAATAATGATCAATCATCTCTCTATTTTATTACACATTATAGATTGCATTTTACATAATCTTACCTTAACTCCTATGCTCACTTTATCTCACTACTGTTCTCAAGTTAAATGAATATGTTTCTTCATCTCAACATAGACATAGAGGCAACAAGGTTCTTGTTCCACACATCAAGAGTTGTTGTTAATACACTCCACAATATTATATATCATATAGAATCAATCTTTACAACTAAAAAAACAAAGAGAAAAAGTTTAAAACTTACTTTCACTTCTATGTAGTGAGACTTGAATCTTCTTCTCTTTGCATAAGAAACTTATGACACATCACACTACCATCAAAATCAAGCATCCCATGTTTCACAAGCTCTAACCTTTCAGAACTTCCCACTACCGAGAAACCGAACCGCTTAGTCCAAGTGGTTAAAGCATCTGTTGCAGCCGGTAAGACGAGTTTATAAACTCCGATTTTCGACATTTGCTTCTCTAGTTCATCCATAAGTGCTTTACACATCCCACTTCTTCTATAATTAGGCAATGTAGACACCAAAGGGATCTCAGCTACATCTTTATCAACTCTCAATGTTGCAACCGTAATAGGCACATTGTTTCTCTCAATCAAAACCGTATAAAACCCGCGTCCAACGCCATTTTCGTCTCTTCGGAATATTAGTTCCTCAACAAGGTCTTTACCGGAGAAAGGATCTTTTGTTGGCTCAAATCCTTGGTGAAGTATCTCAACAGCTGAATTTAACTTAGAGATTTGTTCATCATGATAATGTTCACCATCATTAGGAGCTCTCATCAATGTCCAAACCAAATCATTGTGGCCTAATGGGACTTTACATCCAAGGAGACTCTCAAGCGCGGTAAAGACTCTGCTACATTGTTTACTACAGAACCAACCTCGAGGCGAAACAAGACAAGACTCTTCTTGTTTTAAACACTTTAAATGGAATCTGTTTTGACATTGCTCACAAGACATAAGCTTACTGTTTCCTTGTGATTCCATTGATCCACAGATATTGCAACAGCAACAAGGACAGAACCAAAGATCTTCTTCGGGGAAATTCGATAAACCGAGACAAGAATGATGAAAAGCTGATGGACAACCATCACATAGAAGTAAATCTCCACCCCAATGACAAACACAACACACGTCACAGTTCATCTCTGGATTAGAATCTTTTCTCAAGAATTTTAAAGATTCTTTTTCTTCCTTCTCATTCTTCTTCTCCATTACTTGTAAGATCTTCTTCAGAGATTTCGCTGTCCTCGGCTTCGTCTCCTCTCTTTTATCTTCACTCGGAGCTAAGGTACTAAACCCATCATCACTCTTCTTCTTCCTTCTCTTCCTCTGTTGTTGGTTCGATATCTCGATATTGAGAACGATTTTAATATAATCAGAGGAAGCTTCCTCTTTAAACACAGCCTTATCACAATCAAAAGCAGAGCAAGAATCTTCCTCAACTCTATTCCTCTTTTGATTCAACACATCAAGCTTTCTTGGAAAGCAAGAAACGACAGATTTGGGAACACTCTGTTCTAAAGCAGAACAAGGATCTTCCTCAACTATCTTCCTCTTTTGATTCAACACATCAAGCTTTCTTGGAGAGCAAGAAACGACAGATTCGTGAACACTCTGTTCAAAAGCAGAGCAAGGATCTTCTTCAACTCTGTTCCTCTTTTGATTCAATTCCTCAAGCTTTCTTGGAGAGCAAGAAACAACAGATTTGGGAACAATCTGTTTTCTTTGATCGACACAAGATATACAAGCAGTAGCTAAAGAGTAGAACCACTTACCATTAGGAGATTTATAACGCAACTCTCGTCTCTTTCCTTTATAAGCATACCAAAAGATCCAACCAAGAGCAGAGAGATGTTTCTTCACTTTAATCGATAGATCAGACCTTCGTGTTCCTTTCTCAATCTTTTTACCTTGTTGTATGATCGAAAGCCATTCTTCTATTGATCCTGGAGATAGCTCTGCTTCTACATAAGCTTCTTCGAAAGTATACATCTCTTTCTTCGATTGAATTCACTTAGGGTTTCTTCGTTTCTGACTCAGAAAGATTTTTTTTTTCACATCAGAGAAAAAGTTTTAGGTCGAGAGAAAGTTTTGTTCTTTAAGAGTCTCTCTTGCGATTTTCTTTAGAGAAAAGGGAAATTTCCTTA
Organism: Anastatica hierochuntica; assembly: GCA_900406275.1. Taxonomy (NCBI): domain Eukaryota; kingdom Viridiplantae; phylum Streptophyta; class Magnoliopsida; order Brassicales; family Brassicaceae; genus Anastatica; species Anastatica hierochuntica. The sequence goes on from OVAN01003887.1 coordinate 21,810, forward strand.
AACCTAGGGTTTATAGATTCTAGTACTGCCCGAGTATTATTTATTTATTTTCTTTTGGTGTTTGATTTTTTCCAGGGAAAAAAATTTAAATAGTTATTAGATCCTTTTATTAAAAAAAATATAGTCGTAAATTTTCTTTTTGTTATTAAAAAAAATTAGTTATGAGATGAAGTTAAAGTCAATAAATTGAAATTTAGTTAGCATGTTTTTTCATAAAAATGATTAGGGTAAATATTGGGTAAGGTGATACGTACTCAGCTTGTTTATCCAGACTCTGGTTGGTGAGAAACCGAGGATCTTGTCTAGAGACCCAGGATGTTACTTCTAGTCAGTCGTTGCGTGGCATGGGACCAACACATATCTCTAGTTCCTTTGATAGTTAATGTTTAACCTTTAAGGAAAGTTGTTGTGACTTGTTTATGTCTTTCCCCTGGTGATGATGGTGTATGCTGTATCATATGATAGACTCGTCGTATTTCTCTATGAGAAGGGAGACGTGGTTTGAGCAAGGGATCTTATGTATCTTCATGTGGTTATTCTTTGGTTCCATGAAGGGACTTGCCCACATGTAGACCTTGATCATGTTCCTTGGATTGAATATCGTCGTTTTCCATTGATTCTTGTAAAATTAGGGTTTCCATGAGTTCATATAGGTTTTCTGTGAAGTTAGAACTAATCACTTTTTCCTAAGGTTTGATTAACTCTCATTTATAGTAGATAAATAAGGTAAATTCTAATGGAATAATAAAATATTCCTATATCTTTGTAGATTTCTTTATTCTCATAGATTTAGGAAAATTATCTCGTAGATTTTCTCTTATTTTGGTGTCTTCTTTATTTAAGTCGGTCTTCCCTTATATTTAGGAACATTTCATTTTTTGGAATAAAGGATTTTCCTGGTTGTAGAAGCAGCGTTTTGTCCCTGTAGCAAAGATTTCAGCAGGTTCAGAGCCTGTGGACCTCTAATCCTCTAATCTTCCAGGGCGAGTCAGATCATGTAAGATACTCGCTTTTGACGAGTCCATCCCTCCTAACGTAGCTCGAACCCTGGACCTCCTCTTTAATTCGAGAAGTTTATGTCCATTTAGTAGAGATTTTGACCAAGGAGCCAGAAAATTTATTTATCCCAACAACAACCACACAATTTAGTTGGATGGTTAAATATCAATTTATAAAGTATTTTTTATGATTTCTATTTCATGCAGTGGTGTTACACTTGATTGAAAATTTAGTTGGCTATAGTCAAGCATGGTCGATTTAAATGACATCGATAAATAGACAAATTCTTTTTTCAGTCAACCACACATAAATTAAAAAAGAGTTATAAATTGATTGTCCAACTCGGAGGAAAATGTTTACAAAAGTACAATAGCGGAGAATTAAAAAGGTTTAAATAGGTAATTGGAAGGCTTTTAAAGGGCTAAATAAATCTAATTTTAAAAGGGCCTATAAAGCCCATAGTGCACATTAGCATTTGACTAATGTGTACACTGTCGTAAAGTCCACATTAGCATTTTTGATGCTGCTCTGTTTTCAGTCATCGATTATAACTCATCTCCTTCCCATTTCGCCGGCGAAAATGTCATCCTTCGATCTTTCTCGTCTTCTTTCTCTTCCTTCTTCGACTCATCTCTCGTTTCACACTCACGCTTCTCTTCGTAAAGGTACGAACTTTCACTGATAAATCGATGATGGGTTTCTCAAATTCATGATTTTTCTCACCTTGATTCATTCGATTGTGTGATTCAATGTGATTCGTCGATCAATTGTGTTTTATAATCGATTATGGGTTTCTCAAATTCATGATTTTTTCTCACTTTGATTCATTCGATTATGTGAATCTTCGATCACCGATTGTGTTTTTTTACAGGATTCGTAAGGTGTTCGATGAAGTCTTATAGATTATCTGAACTTAGTTTCTCTCAAGTTGAAAACTTGAAGACTCGTCCTCGCATTGACTTCTCTTCCATTTTCAGCACTGTTAAGTTTCTTCTTCTCTCTTGTTCCTTTGACAATGCTTCTTCTTCGTTGAGCAATTTCTCACTTCTCTTACTCATATTGTTTACTCTCAGGTTAATCCAATCATCGACGATGTTCGTATCAAAGGAGATGTTGCTGTTAAAGAGTAAGTTCTTCGATTGATTCGTGTCTTTGATTTAACTCTCTTCGTTACATTTTAGCTTAGCTTTTGTTTGGTTCTTCTTCAGATACACTGAAAGATTTGATAAAGTTCAACTCAATAAAGTAGTTGAAGATGTCTCCGAGCTTTCGATTCCTGAGGTATTAGATTAGACATTGTTTATATATAAAGTGCTGTGTAGTAGATGAACATTTTCTTTTTTGCATTCAGCTCGATTCCGCGGTAAAAGAAGCGTTTGATGTTGCATATGAGAACATATATGCATTTCATTTAGCTCAAAAGTCAACTGAGAAAAGCGTTGAGAATATGAAAGTAAGTCGATTTTAAATTCGTTTATTAGGTACTTAAGTCTTTAACAAAATGCTTATACTTAATCTTTGGTTGTTTTTGTTTGTTTAGGGTGTTAGATGTAAAAGAGTGTCGAGATCTATTGGTTCTGTAGGTCTTTATGTTCCTGGTGGAACCGCTGTTTTGCCATCAACTGCTTTAATGCTTGCAATTGTAAGCTCTCGCTTCTGTTTAAAAACTTTTTACATTTTTTTGGTGTTCTTGTGATTCTCAAATAATGTGGTCTTCTTTTGTCTTTTACTTCCTCTCTCAGCCTGCTCAAATTGCTGGATGTAAAACCGTTGTCCTCGCAACTCCACCAACTAAGGAAGGAAGCATATGTAAGGTAGCACTCTAGACGTTTTAATATTGAAATATCTGATATCACTCAAATTTTGATCTATGTTGTTGCCGTGCTGATCGGTTTGTTATGTTGTTGATGCAGGAGGTGCTGTATTGTGCTAAGAAAGCGGGTGTAACTCACATACTGAAAGCCGGTGGAGCTCAGGTGTGTTTGTGCTAGCCTTTTTCGCATATGCTTTCATGCTGACTATCTTTTTTTACTCGTAAGATTCTAAAGTTTAACTTTTTGACTTTGCAGGCTATAGCTGCCATGGCCTGGGGAACAGATTCTTGTCCTAAGGTATTATGCCTCAGTAGCTTATATCAGATAATTTATGAACCATACGTGATTTCTTTCTTCGGTAATTATGGCAGGTTGAGAAGATTTTCGGTCCTGGAAATCAATATGTTACAGCTGCTAAGATGATTCTTCAAGTACTTGGTCCTAACTTGTTTATACTATTTATCATTCGTAAAATCAGACACGACAAAGGAGATATGAATCGAATCGTATTTGAATCGAAGTTATTATCATTCGTAAAAAGGAGATTTGAATCCCATTTGAATCAAAGTTTTCCTCTCGTTTTGTTTCTTCTTTCAGAACAGCGAGGCAATGGTTTCGATTGATATGCCTGCTGGTCCTTCAGAAGTTCTAGTAATCGCTGATGAACATGCTAATCCGGTTTACATTGCAGCGGACTTGCTTTCTCAGGTATTACTCTCTCATTGGCCATACAAAAGAGAGCTACAATTTCTCTTTCGGTATAGCAACAAATTCGGTTTAACTTTGTGCATTTCTTTCTTTTTTTCCTTTGGTTTCTCTGTAGGCTGAGCACGGTCCAGATAGTCAAGTAGTTCTTGTTGTTGTTGATGATGGTGTAAATCTCAAAGCTATCGAGGAAGAAATTGCCAAGCAGTGTAAAAGCCTTCCTCGAGGAGAGTTTGCTTCGAAAGCTCTAAGTCACAGTTTCACTGTATTTGCTCGGGATATGATTGAGGTACATTCTCTTTACGCTCACGCTTACCGTTACTATCTCAAAGCAGCATGTGTAAGATCGACGTTTGCTTCTCAATCATCCAGGCAATAACTTTCTCAAATCTGTATGCACCCGAACATTTGATCATCAATGTCAAAGATGCCGAGAAATGGGAAGGACTGATCGAGAACGCGGGTTCAGTTTTCATAGGACCGTGGACTCCAGAGAGCGTTGGGGATTATGCTAGCGGGACAAACCACGTTCTTCCAACGTATGGGTATGCGAGGATGTACAGTGGCGTCTCTCTCGACTCTTTCTTGAAGTACATGACTGTACAAACCTTGACAGAGGAAGGTCTTCGGAACCTAGGTCCGTATGTGGCTACCATGGCTGAAATCGAAGGTCTAGATGCACACAAGAGAGCTGTCACTCTCAGACTCAAGGACATTGAAGCCAAACAGCTTTCCCAAACAAATTGATGAGATGAATTGTTGTTGTAACACTGGATTTTCATTATCGAAACCTGAATCTTTTCACGCTATCATTGATCGAAAAACTAGTTAGTAGTATCGATTTCGAAGATACTTTGTTCTTTACAAAATGACAGAAACAAAGATTATACAGAAAACTTCAAGAGCATTAAAGAGAAAGTGTAAAGATCAGTGTCTTCTAGCTCAAGCTGGTAAAGGTTCTTCGAGAACTGCAGCGAGAAAGAAACAGACCAAACAAAGAAACATGTCTGAGTTTAGTTCTTCCAAATTCTAAAATACTATCACAACAAGGAGGAGAAGAAGGAGAAGAAGAAGAAGAAAGGAGAAACCTTTTCTTTTTGATGCAGGTTCTACATTGGCAGCGAGGGGTGTTTTCGTTGGCACATCAGGAAGATCAAGCTTCTCAGATTCTCCAGACTCCATTGTAGGCACTTCAGGCATCTCATCAACAATAAGCTTTAAACAAAACCAAAAAGAAACATCATCATGAGTGTCTCTCCCTCTCTCCCTATACTAAAGATGATTCCATTAAATATATCCTTGACTTTCAAGGTTGTCAAATTCCGCTAATATCTCTTCCTCATCATCTGCTGATAGTTTCTCTCCCAATATAGCATTCAACTCCTGAACATCCAACAACACGTCATATAAAGTCCCAAACACAGAAGCTTAAGTAATGATTAGCTAGACGAGGCTCGAGCACAATAAGTCAATAAGATTTCGACTCACATCTTGATACGCTTTAGCATCAGCAGTATCATCCATAAGTTTCTGAACATCATCAAGATCAACCTCGCTTTGAATCGCTTTAATAGCATTACTACCTTGTTTAAGACTCTCAAACACCGCCTTTTGTTTACTCGTAAGTTCGATATCTGCCAACTAAATCACATGAACAAGTTAAGTATCAAAGAGATGATGATGATGCAGGACAACAACAACAAAAGGATGAGAAAGATTTTATTAACTTGTTTTTCAACATTGATGACCCATTGATCAACTTGTTTCAATAACTCTTCTTGTGCTCGTTTCTTCCTTAATGCTAATAAAGCTTTGTCCTTTCGCTTCTCTTTGATTAACTCTCTTGCTGCTTGCTTCTCAGCTTCAATCACTTTCTCAAGCTTTAAAAGTAAAAGTTAAGAAGATGGGTTTTTGAAATAATCAGAAGCTTGATAAACCCATTTCGATTTCAAAGATTCGATTTCAAAATCAAAACTTGTGAATGAAGATTGAATCGCAAACCTTTCGTTGATATTGAGCGAGTTTTCGTCATTGGGTTTTTAGAGAGAGAATCGCTCGATCAACTTCTGTGATTTGTGGTTTCTTACGAATAAATTCCCCATCGTCTTCTTCACTGATCTGAATCCAAATACGATTCAATGAGCAGAGATTCGATGAACATTGCTTTTTTGGCATTAAGCT